>JAQQSO010004771.1:0-12516 GCA_028658305.1 Pachyuromys duprasi | reverse complement strand
TGTTTGGATGAAGAAATGGGATGGACATTGAGCAGAGGAGAAAACAAGCTACAGAACAGGAGCATGCCAAAGAGGACCTCTGGGGGGGGGGGTCAATGTAGCGATGTATCAGAGCGGATATTAAGACTCCAGATCAAGCCTCTGACAAAGGGCGAGAGTAATGATAGATCTGGGGGAGGTTGTTGAGACTTGGGGAGAACAAGAGCTCCACAAAGACCAAACTGAGCAGGGCACAGGGGTCTTATGAGAGACGGTTTCTACAATCAAGGACCATGTGTGGTTGTGGCCTGGAACCCCCGCACGGATGGGGCCCATGATAACTTGGTGTAGGGCTGAAGACCCTAGTGAGGGAAACAGGGACTCTTTCAGTCATGAACTTGATGGCTGACTCTGACCCTCCCCCATACAAGCCGGGGTGTGACAGACTGGCTAGATCCCAGGGGAAGACATTGTAGCCAGCCCTGAGGAAACAGGATGAGCTGGGGTTGGATGGAACGGGAGGAGGTCCTCCCCTGATGGTGGACTTGGAGGGGGCGGGGAGGAGGGAGATGAGGGAGGGAGTGGGAGGGTGGGAGGGAATAAGGGAGGGTGTACACCTGGTATGCAAAGTACCTAACCTGTGATTGATATAGAAATAAATAAATTAAATATATATATATATATATATTAAAAAATACCAGAATATCACTGTGCAGTTACTATAAATGTATGTTGGTGAGTGAATCAGATTTTTGGCTCTGGAAATTGGGACAAATCCATTCATTAACTAGATTAATATTTATAAGATCAAAAACCGTGTAAATATGAAAATTGTGATTTCTCATGATATATTCACAGGAATGTTAAAAGATGATCTCTTCCATGACTTTATGCATTATTTCTATACCTACATGCATTCATATATTTGGAATATAGAAGTAATCTTGAAAATATTATTGGACACTTTCACATACAAGGATCTAAGTCAATGTAGTCACTTTCCATTTCTTTATCACAAAGATGATTTTAAAGTACTAAATCAAATTAACTCAATAATATGTTGATCCTGGTAATAGGGCAAAATGACTTACATAGGCAGCAAAGTTAAGACTGTTGAGTAAAACTATAAAAAATGTCTACGTGCTGGTGATATATAATAATTTTGGGAATCTGTTTTACAGTGCATTGTAAAGAATCTCTTTTAAACATAAATTCCCAAATAGGATCACTATATGGTCATCTTCAGCAAGGTCATATTTGTCATAATGTGTGGAAAATAGTACTGTCTTAATGTTGCATGTTTTCTCTTGTTGGATGTTGCTAGCTCCACAGCTTCAGATGTGATAATGTAGCCTATAGTAACCACAGAGACAAGGAAAGCAAAAAGGGACCATTACCACTCTAGTGGTGGTGATGAGAGAAATTGAGAGCAGAATAGCAGGGTATAAGAATCGGATCAGGGAAATGGAATACACAGAGCCCCTTAGGTGGGGAGGAGTAAGGAAAATATAGAGGGTAGGAGGAAGGCAAAGGTGAGTCACAGGATATATTGATCAGATAGGTGAAACTGGAAAATGAGCGGGTTCTTAGGTAGTGGAAAAAAGATAAATACAGAAAAAGGAGGCAAAGAGGTAAAATAATATGGATGGTGGGAAAGGACATAAGGAATCATACTAATAATGATTTCCTTTCGTCTCTCACAAAAAGGAAAGAAAAAGGTATTTGCCTTGATAGCTGGGAGTTAGTTCTTTAATCCTGAATTGGAGTCTACAAAGGATTTAAATGGGATAGGAACTAAACTGGAAGCCTTCTAGGAATATTTATAAGAAAAATAGTTGTACAAGTAATAGGGTATGAAAAGTACACTTATGGTCTCCAAATATATCTATGTCTTCAATTCTAGACCCTGGGGATATATGATTTCACGAAAAAAGAAATAAAAGCGATGAATTGAGATAGAAAATTCCCTGAATAAAAAGTGGGGTTATCTTGAATTGTCACTGAGCCCATTAGAATTATGAGTGAAAACATGGATAGTTTTAAGACAGACCAAGTAAAACTATAGAATATGAGATTGACTCACCTGACTTTTTGGATTCCTTTTGTGATTCTTTTTCACAGACGGACATAAGTTTGTTCAGTTGTATGAATGTGATTAAAACAATGTGTTCCACACTACTATTTCAGGTGTTGAATAAAAATGAGACAATTTAAATAAATAGGTTTGGATTTCTACAGCATGAAACTCAGGTGAAATACAGGCACACAAAATGTGCATCATGTACAGATATGACTGTGGATGCCTTTATTATCTATCATATATATTATATTAATTGTATATATTATATAATAAATATATAGAATATAAGATATAATCACATATAATTTATATTAAATATACTTATATTATATATACATTAATTATATACTTTATATTAAATATACTTATATTATACATACATTAATTATATAATTTATATTAAATATACTTATATTATATATACATTAATTATATAATTTATATTAAATTTAATTATATTCAATTTATATTAAATTATATATATATAATTATATAACTATATATAAGTATATATACTTTTATATGATTATATATGATAATATATTACATATATTATATATAGATATATTAGATACATGGAGGGTATACAGAAATGTAGGCTATTTCTAGCGTGAACATCAAAAATGAAAGAGACAGGTTAATCAAAAATTAGTAGGAAAAACAGAATGATTATATATACATACTGTCCAGTGAATCACAAGTTTGATGTAAACTCTATCTTTTTCAGATATATGAAATACGCTTCTTCTCTGCTCTTAAGATGAATACTTTTTATTCTTATGTCCTCATTAGAGAATGTATTTATTTATTTCCAAGCTAGGCTTGGAGTCCTAGTCAATATGTCTCTCCTTTTTTTCTATATCTTCAGAATCCTAGGTCACAAACCTAAGCCTATGGACCTGATGTCTTGTCAACTGACCTCTATTCACATAATGATGCTCCTCATTGGAGGGGCATTTGGCTTACAGACATATTTGAGGCACTGAACATTGAGAATGACTTCAAATGTAAGGCAATTTATTACATATTCAGGGTGATGGGAAGCATCTCTATCTGCACTACCTGCCTCCTGAGTGTGTTCCAGGCTGTCACTATCAGTCCCAGTACCTTTTTGTTGGCAAACTTTAAGCATAAACTTAAAAAATACATGAGCTATACTTTCTTCTTTGTTTGGTCTTTCAATTTGTCCTTCAGTAGTAACTTGATCTTCTATGTTGGTGGTTTTACCAATGTGAGTGAGACCAAATAGATGAAGGTCAATAAATCCTGTGCACTACACAATCCATGAACTACACCATCAGGGGATTGATTTTAATGGTAACAACATCCAGAGATGTGTTTCTTGTAGGAGTGATGCTGACCACAAGAACATACATGGTGATTATCTTGTTCAGACATCAGAGGCAATGCAAGCATCTTCATAGCATCAGTCACCTGAGAGTTTCCCCCTGAGAAAAAGGCCACTCAGACCATCTTGCTGCTGGTGGTTTTCCTTGTGGTCATATACGGGGTAGACTTCATCATCTTGCCCACGTCAGTACAGCTATGGATGTATGCCCCAGTCATCCTGACTGTTCAGAATGTTGTGATGAATGTTTATCCCACAATTACTCCTTTGCTACAAATCATTTCTGATAAGAAAATAACCAATATTCTTAAAAACTTGTGTTCAAAGCGCCACCAGATTGTTTTAAAAAGATGATTTTTCCTCTATAAAAATGATTCATTTATATGTACAAGTCTGTTGCCAGCATGTATGCATGTGTGCATTTCTTGTGCTCACATAGGTCCAAAGAGGTCGTGGGATCCATGGAACTGGAGATTCAGATAGGTGTAAGTGGCAGGATGGGATAACTCCAGTAATTGTTTTATTTTCTAAATTATAGCTTCTTCTTACACTTCAGTTGTTCAAGTAGCATATCAGGATTCTTTATATAATTTAAATAAAATTTGTGGTGATACACATATTCATTCTTTTTCTGATATCAAGTACTAAAAATTCTTTTTCTCAATATATCATAAGTTGCTATTTCCACATGAATTCCCTTCCTTTTAAAAATATTTATTATTTATTAGTTTAATCACTTTGCATCCAGACTGTGGTCCCCTCCCTCATCTCCTCAAAACTCCCTCTCTCTTATTCTCCTATGCCTCTCCCATAATCCACTGATAGTGGAGGTCCTCCTCCCCTTATATCTGACCCCAGCCTATTAGGTCTTATCAAGGCTGGCTGCATCATCTTCCTCTGTGGCCTGGCAAGGCTGCACCCCACCCCCAGGTGGAGGTGATCAAAGAGCCTGTCACTGTGCTCATGCCAGATTACAGCCCCTGCTCCTCTTAATAAGGAACCCTCTTGGAAATTGATTCCATGTGCTATATCTAAGCAGGGTCTTATGTCCTCTACATGCATGGTACTTGGTTGGATATCAATTTCTGCAGGGCCCCCAAGGTCTAGTTATTTTTGTTGTTGTTGTTGTTGTTGTTATTGTTTGGTTCTTGTTTGTTTGATTGTTTGTTTTGGATATCTTGGTCTCCTTTTGGAGCTCCTGTCCCCTTCAGGTTTTTCTGTCTCACATTCTTTCATAAAATTCCCTGCACTCTGCCCAAACTTTGGCTATGAGTCTCAGCCTCTGCTTCGATAATCAATCAGTAGAGCCTTTCAGAGGCCATCTGTAGTGGGATCCTGTCATGTTCCCAGTCTTCTCCTGCTTCCGATGTCTGTAGCATTTGTACTTCTGAATGAGGATTAAGCATCTTCCCTAGGGTCTTCTTTGTTGTTTAGCTTCTTTAAGAGTATAGATTTAATATGTTTATCCTATATTATATGTATAATATCCACTTATGAGTGAGAAAATACCGTGTGTGTCTCTCTGCTTCTGGTTTCCTTATTCAAGATGATCTTTTCTAGTTACCATGATTTGCCTGAAAATTTCATGATTTCCACATTTCTAATAGCTGAGAAGTACTCCATTGTGTAAATGTACCACGATTTCTGTATCCATTCCTCCACTGAAAGACATCTAGGTTGTTTCAAGTTTATGGCTTGTATGAAAAGAACTGCTAAAAACATCGTTAAACAAATGTCCTTATTGTATGGTTGATCATATTTTGGATATATGCCTAAGAGCGGTATAGCTGGATCTTGAGGTAGCACTATTTGTAATTGTCTGAGAAAGCACCAGATTGATGTCCAAAGTGATTGTACAAGTTTACTTCACACCAGCAATGGAGGATGGTTCCCTTTTCTCCACATCCTCTCCAGCATGTGTTGTTACTTGAGTTTTTGATCTTAGCCATGCTGATGGGTGTAATGTGAAATCCCAGGGCTGTTTTAATTTGCATCTCCCTGATGACTAAGTACATTGAACATTTCTTTAAAGATATCAGAAGATGGAAAGATCGCCCATGCTCATGATCAATAGGAGTAACATAGTGAAAATGGCCATTCTACCAAAAGCAATCTGCAGATTCAATGCAATTCCTGTCAAAATACCAACACAATTCTTTACAGACCTTGAAAAAAACAAGTCTCAATTTCCTATGGAAAAACAAAAATCCCAGGATTGCTAAAACAATCCTGTACAGTAGCAGATCTTCTAGAGATATCTGTATCCCTGATCTCAAGCTGTACTGTAGAGCAAAAATAGTAAAACTGCATGGTACTGGCAGAGAAAAAGTCTGGAGGATCAATGGAATCGAATAGAAGTCCCAGAAATGAACCCACACACCCACAGACACTTGATTTTTACAAAGAAGCCAAAACCATAAAAAGGAAAAAAAGACATCATCTTCAACAAATTGTGCTGATCTTACTAGATGACTGCATGCAGAAAAATTCAAACAGATCCAAATTTATCACCCCGCACAAAACTGAAGTCAAAGTGGATCAAAGACCTCAACAGAAAAATTGACACACTAACCATGTTAGAATAAAACTGGGTAAGGACCTGGAACTAATTGACACATTAGGCAACTTCCTGAATATAATACCAACAGCATAGGGTCTAAGATCAAAAATTAATTAATGGGCCCTCTCTTCCTTTTACTTTATATCATAAAATTGTCCTTGATGCTGAGGTTACTCAAAAGAAGATCCTTGCTCATAGTGACTTTTTAAGCCTTTCTGTTGAAAACATTTTAGTACATCCTCATTCATTAACAGTAGCCTAAATTGTAGCATTAATTCTGTTTACTAAGTAAAATTTCTCTAGATCATAAAATAATATGAATGTACATTTTCGATTTTTAACAAAGGTACAAATGAGTCTTATATGAAAATTTCGTATGAGTATTTGCATTTTGTTTCCTCTACATTTATTGAAGTATTAATGGTAAATAAAAATAATATCTATAATGTGCAATGCATTTTATGTGAATGTGCATATCCATGTACGTATGTGCAAACATGAAGGATGTGTGTTCATGTACAGGTGGAGGCCAGGACACAACCTTGGCTATAGTTCTTCAAAAGTCATTCACTTCATGCTTTGGTAGAATCCCTTTCACTCTATGTGGCTTGCCAAATAAGGCAAATTGGTAGCCCCATGTATTCTCTTGTCTCTGCCTACCATAAACATCCATTTAAAAATATGTTTTGTTATTTAAAAATATTTTATGTAATATATTTTTATTAGAGTTTCCACATGTGTTTAACATCCTTATCTCCCCTCTCATCAAAATCTACATCCTTTCTGTGTCTTTTTAGGAAACAAACAGGCCTCTAAATAAAATAAGCAGCAATAAGTTAAAACAACAACAAACAAACTGGAATAAGACAAAATAAATAGAAGAAAAGGCATCAAAGTAATGGTACAATAAGTATATACAAATATAGAAATATGCAAGTTCAACTCACAGATCTCACAAAAAAAAACCCGAAATCAAAATACATATGCAAAAGATCTGTAAAGACTAGAGAGAGTTCATTTTGTTTTGGGCATCTTCTCTAGTGCAAAGGGCCTACCCTCAAGAGTGATGCATTTCTCCAAATGAGACTCCCTTGGAGAAAACTAATGTTTAATTTTCAAGTGCCTTTAAATGGAGATAGCTTTTGTGTTAGGAATGGGATGTGTATCCACTTCTCTAGAATTTCATTGGGTGCAGTCTTACTGCAGGTCCCGAACATATTCCCACAGTCTCTGAATTCATGTTTATCCATTGTGTGTAGGGATAAGGTATTGTGTAATTCAAATTCAAATGCTGATTTCTGTACCACCCATATGTGGTTGCAATCCTTGTTCGGGGGATTTCCTATCTCTATGTTGTATAAAGACTGCTCCCCAACAGTCCCCTTATGTGCCAAAAAAGCTGCTTACAGCCATTCATTAAGCAGTAGAAAGAATAGGGCTAACTTCCTGCTAGCTAGGGGAGGAACCGTTAGAAGAGGAAGTTTGGGATTCAGCCAGAGGTCCAGGAGACATCATGACAGAAGAGCTGGAACAGAAAGGCTGCAAAGTGCAAGTATCTCTGTGATACACACTTGGAGGAAACAACACTAGCTTAGAAGGATAAGAATGTAGTAATAACTGCTCAGTTAATGTGTTGTGAAGATTATTATTCAACAAATATAAAAAGACTCTTAGTTATTTGTGTGATAGCCTGGTTGAGAGATAAACTAAATGAAAGAAAAACACAACTTTATAAGTATAACTATAATATTTTAAATGTAGGCTTAGACTTTTCAAACACCTACTTTATTTAAGGTTCTTAAACTCCTTTACCTCCCTTCTAATTCCTCCCCCATACTTTAGGTAGGAGAGTAGTGGGAAAGAGACTATAGAACTCTTTTAGCTACTTTCTGCTGATTAGGGTCATTGGATTCTTTGGGGATATACTAATCTCAGTCATCAGGACACCAGCAGTCCATCAAAGCATCAAACCACAGCAGAAGTAGCAAACATCAAGAAACAGCAGTAGAAGTGGTACCACTCAGCCACAGAGACAAACTTTCACCAAAACACCCTGAGACATTCTCTGGAGCATTTATTTCTGAGAAAATCAGCAAAGTGGTGTGAACCACTGTAAACCATAATAGTGCAAGAAATTTTGTCTCACTGTCGATGAGCTTCTATTTATTCCTTTTCAGAGTCCACACAAGGATGTTTCCAACTTGCAAAAACCATGTCCCTCGCACAAAGTAGTTTCTAGCTGACAAATATCACATGCCTTTCAACGGGGGCTGTTTTCCATGGAGAAAACATTCCCACATCTCACACTTGGGACCAAAATAAAAAACATATTAATATGACACAACTGAATTTTCAAAGAAAGCAGAAACTTCCTCTTTAGCTGTGCTGTGTTTAGAAGGCATGATTTCTTTGGTGTCCTCCAACCACTTTGGCTCTTATATTCTCTTTACCACATTTTCCACAGAGTTCTCTGTGCCCTGAGGGGAATAATTTTATGGAGACATCCAATATAGGGATGAGCGTTTCGAAGTCTCTCACTTCCTTTACAATTTCTAGCTGTCGGTCTCCGTATCTGTTCCCATCTGCTGCTGGAGGAAGCTTTTCTGATGATGGCTGAGCAATGCTAAGATCTATGAATCCAGCAGAATGTCATTAGTAGACATTTTTTGCTACATTTTTAGCAGAAGACTAGTATTTGGTTTTCTCCTTGGTTCTTGACATACGTAGTCTCAGGTTTATGACCACCCAAGTAGACTTGTGTATGAAGTCCATCTCATGGATTACATGCTTTAAATCAAATCAGATATTGGATGTTTACTTCCACAAGCTTTGTGCTACTATTGCACCAGCACTTCTTGCATGCAGGTGACTCAGATAGACTGAAGGGTTTTTAGCTGGATTAATGTTTAACTTTCTTGTTAAGTTGTGTTCATGGTACCTTCAGGTGCTGTCCACATGGTAAAGGCTGTAGATAGTTGCCGGATTAATTTCTGTGAAAGTATTGTCTTTGGTAATGGTGCCTTACTATCAGTTTAGGAGAGTAAACAATAGCCTTGACAAGACCTTAAGTTGTTTAAATGTTCCCATGGTGGTGCCTTTTGGAAAAACAACTCAATTAGATATAACTGGTTTTCAGTACTGGAAGTTCTTTTTGTAATGAGAGATTTTATTTGGGGCTCTGCTTCCACTGTTTTGGTGATTTCATTTAGATTGCATATATATATATATATATATATATATATATATATATATATATATATTGCATACAGATAGATAGATAGATTGCATATGTATAAAGGTACATTATAAAAATCTTGCAGTTAAAAGGCCACTAGATTTTTTTAAAGGATTTTTCTTCTTTTAAAAATGATGCATTCATTTTTATTTATATATACAAATGTTTTGGTATCATGTATGCATGTGTGAAATCCTGTTGTTATTAGTGTTCTGAAGAGGATAAAGCAAGCCTCAACACATATACGAAAATTGAAATAGCCACTTGTATTTTATCAGACCACCCTGGATTAAAGATGGAACTCAGCAACAAATCAGCAAAATCAGAAACGAAAAAAGGATATGAAAACAGACACTGAGGAAATCCAAACAATCATTAGGTCTTACTACAAAAGCTTATATGCCACAAAATTTGAAAATCTAAATGAAATGGACAATTTTCTTGATAGATTCCATCTACCAAAATTAACTCAAGACCAGGTAAATAGATTAAACAGTCGTATATAACCCAAGGAAATAGTAGAAGTCATCAACAAGCTCCCTTTCATAAAAAGCTCAGGATTCTACCAGACGTTCAAAGAAAAGCTAACTCCAATTCTCTTCGAACTAGTCCACAAAATAGAAACAGAAGGAGCATTACCAAACTCAGTCTATGAACCCACTGTCACCTTGTTACCTAATCTATACAAAGACCCAACAAGAAGGAGAACTTCATACCTATTTCTCCTATGAACATTGATGCAAAAATGCTCAATAAAATACTTGTAAACTGAATCCAAGAACACATAAAAGATATCATCCACCATGACCAAGTAGGCTTCATCCCAGGCATGCAAGGGTGGTTCAATATACGCAAATCCATCAATGTGATCCACCATATAAACAAACTGAAGGAGAAAAATCACATGATCATCTCCCTAGATGCCGAAAAAGCATTTGACAAAATCCAACACCCATTCATGTTTAAAGTCTTGGAGAGACTAGGGATACAAGGCACATACCTAAACATAGTAAAGGCAATATACAGCAAGCCTATAGCTAACATCAAACTTAATGGACTGAAACTAAAATCAATCCCACTGAAATCAGGGACTAGGCAAGGCTGCCCATTGTCTCCATATCTCTTCAACATAGTACTTGAAGTTCTAGCTAGAGCAATAAGACAACTAAAGGAGATCAAGGGGATACAAATTGGAAAGGAAGAAGTCAAAGTATCACTATTTGCAGACGATATGATAATATACATGAGTGACCCCCAAAATTCAACCAGAGAACTCCTTCAACTGATAAACACCTTCAGTAAAGTGGCTGGATACAAAATCAACTCAAAAAAAAAAAAATCAGAAGCCCTTGCCTTGCTTTTAAGTGCTATACAAGAAAGATTATTTTCTCCAAATATGTTTGGGGAAGGTAACATCTTCTTAATTTTAGCAAACCATCTGTTATTTTCTAAATAAGACCCTTTTGAGTAAATATAGAAGCCATTTCAAATATTTTGGAGTGAGAAAAGATATGTTCTGGAATCCAAAATATTTTTCTAGTTTTTCCACGTCCTCACTAACATGTGTGGTCATGTGAGTTTTCGATCTTAGATGTTCTGACAGGTGTAAAATGGAATATCAGAGTCATTTGATTTGCATTTCCCTGATGACTGAGGACATTGAGCATTTCTTTAAGTGTTTCTCCAACCTTTGGGATTTCTCTGTTGAGAATTCTTTGTTTGGCTCTGTATCTCATTTTTTATAGGATTATTTGGTTTGCCGATATGAAATTTTTGAGTTCTTTACATATTCTGGATTTTAGCACTTTGTCAGATATAGGACTGGTGAAGTTCTTTTCCCAATACATAGACTGCTGCTAGTTGTATACATAGTGTCCTTTGCTTTACCAAAAGAGGCCCACACCTAAATATAACAAGGAATATCTACAGCAAACGGTTAGTCAACCATCAGACTAAATGGAGATAATCTCAAAGCAATCTCACTAAAATCAGGAACAAGACAAGGTTGTTCACTCCCTCCACATATAGTTCTTTAATATAGTTCTAGAAGTTCTAGCTAGAGAAATAAGACAACTAAGGGAGATCAAAGAGATACAAATTGGAACTGAGAAGTTACAATATCACTATCTGCAGATGATACCGAAGTATATACAGCGACTCCAAAATTTCTACCAGAGAAATCTTGCATCTACTAACCTTCTTCAGTAAAGGGGCTGGATACAAGACTAATTAAAAAAAATTAGTAGCTCTCAAGTATGCAAATGACAAACAGGCTGAAAAAGACCTTAGGGAAAGTACACCCTTTGAAATACCCACAAATAATATAAAGAATCTAGGGGTAACTCTAACTAAGGAAGTCAAAAACCTGCATGACAAGAACTTCAAGTATCTGAAGGAAGTAATAGAAGATGATAGCAGAAGATGAAAGATCTCCCATTCTCATGGACTTGTAGGAGTAACATGGTAAAAATGGCTATCTTACCAAAGACAATCTACAGATTCAATGCAATTTTCTTAAAAATACCTACACAATTTATCACAGACCTTGAAAGAACAATTCTAAACTTCATATGGAAAAACAAAAAACCAGAATAGTGAAAACAATCCTCTCCAATAATAAAACTTCTGGAGGCATCTCCATACCTGACCTCAAGCTATACTACAGAGCAATAGCAATAAACAAGTTCCTAGCATAGAACTAGAATGATTGATGAATGGAATTGAATTTAAGACCCAGAAATAAACCACACACCTATGCACACCTAATTTTTGACAAAGAAGCCAAAACCAAACAATGAAAAAAAGACAGCATCTTCAACAAATGGTGCTTGTCTTACTGGATGTTTACATGTATGAAAATGCAAATAGATCCATATTTGTCACCCTGCAAAAAACTCAAGTCCAAGTGGATCAAAGCCCTCCACATAAAACTAGATACACCAAATATGCAAGAAGATTAAGTGGGTAAGAGCCTTGAACTCAGTACAGGAGAAAACTTCCTGAACAGAACACCAGCAGGTCAGGCTCTAAGATCTACACTTATGCCAAGGAGGACCTCGGGGGGGGGGGGGGAGGTCAACGTAAAGATGTACCAGAGCAGATATTAAGACTCACAATCAAGCCTTTGGTAGAGGGCAAGAAGTGATGATAGAAATGGAGGAGGTTGGTGAAACTTGGAGAGAACAAGAGCTCCACAATGACTAAACTGAGCAGGGCACAGGGGTCTTGTATGAGACGGTTTCTACAACCAAGGACTACGAGTGGATGTGTCCTGGAACCCCTGTGCAGATGGGACCCAGGATAGCTTGGTGTAG
>JAQQSO010004770.1:0-12516 GCA_028658305.1 Pachyuromys duprasi | reverse complement strand
GAGAGGACTGCCCCTATGCACTAGGGGAGAGGGAACAGGGAAGAAGAGAAGAAAGGGTGGGACCAGGAGATGAGGGAGGGGCCTACAAGTAGGAAACAAAGTGAATAAATTATAAAAATAATAAAAAGAAAAAAATGAGAGATAAATTCCATGCATATTTCTTCTCAATATCTACACATGAAAAATTAAGCAAGTTATACTGAAAGTAGTTTCTTAAATCTTGAATTGGCAGCTTTGAATACTTGCCAATGTCTCTATATATGTATAAGACGCACCCAAAATTCACAGGGGTTATGGTTGGCACACAAAATCAAGGATAACTTTTACCTCATTTTATTTTCCTGTTCATTTTATAGGACAAACTTTATTTTTATACCAGAAAAGCTTTGTTGAAAACTTCCTGGGAAAACTAAATGCTAAAAATGCTTTGTAGTGATATATGCTTGTCATTTCAGTCACTTAAAACTTCCATCTTAAGAGGAATTCTGGTTTTAATTAGTCATAGTAACACAGTATGATTATCAGAAAGCCATCAACTACAGAACATGCAAAGTAAAGAGAGGTTCACGTATGAGACTGAAGGGTGGTGCCGACAGAGCGAATGCTTACCTGTTGAGGAGTACCTGTTAATTAAACAAGAATGTTAAATGTAATTAGAAGGCACAAACACTTTTTTAGCAAAAGAAAAGTACATATAGAAAACAAGCTGTGCAATATCACCTCCGCATGTCAGAATCAGAATGAAAAAGTAATACATCAATTCTGAGTTAAAAATAAACCACAGGAAAGCTATCCAAAGGTCAAAATATAGAAGAGAGAAATTTGGTCTCAAAAATTAACCGAGAAGCCTTCAATTGTAAAACTAAAAGTCTAAGATTGGGGGTAGAGGAAAAGGCAACACAAGAAAATATGAGTTAATAATTTTATTATATAAAGAGATCCTGTAACTTGATATGAAAAACAAAGCAACTCCAAAAGGTAAGAGATATGGACATTTTACCAAAGAGAAAATGTAGCCATTCAAACTATATAAGCATTCAATCTTACTATTAAAAAAAGAAAAAGAAAAAAAAAAACATTAGGATGCCACTTCTTGTTTATTTAATACACAAAGTTAGTAGCAATTTTTGCCTTAATTTCTAAAGTACTCATATATGCTTGAAGTAATAAAAAATGGAGTCATTAAAAAAAAGCACAGAAAGTATGAAAATTAATGTCAATGCAAAAATCATAAACAGGATTAAAATGAATCAACACTTGTATGGGCAGTAAATTTCAGGTGCCAGAAGCCAAACTCTTTTCCGTGGTGAGTTACATTAAGGGACTGGCACTGGCGTTGCTCCTGATTTACCCTCTGGCACTCCCAGGGCTAGGCATACACACACATTTTGTTCCCCTTCAGTTGAACAATTTTTTTTCCAGGAAAGTACATATTCAGTATCACTCATTACCAAGCAGACCACTATAATTCCATTTGTCTGACAAGGTCCCATTAAAATTTTCCCATGTAATTCTTAGCCAGGAAGAATTCCCACAGTATTAAAGCCTGAAGGCCTACTTTAGCACAGACTGAAAGAAACCAGCTGTCTTCTCAGGGAATCCGAAGTTGGTCCTATCCTTGAGTCAAGGCGGAAAAGGCGTATTTCTTATTTGATGCAGAACAGGGGTATATCTCTGCTCAGATCAGTCTTGAGGCAGGATGCTTATCAGCACTAGAAATCACTCAAAATCACACAATAAACATGTCAGAGTGACTGAGACAGGAAAATAAATGTAAAACCCTATAGCTTTGTTCAGAATGTTTGCCTTTCTTGACTCCCAAATTTCACAAGAAGTTAATGGAAAAAAAAAAACAAAACAATTCTTTGAAATCTGACTTGCTAAATAATCTATAAACATGTAACTACAGAATATACAGAAAAACTAATTACATTTTATTTAAAGAAACAATTCCATTAAATGACAAATTTGGCTGTCAATTTAATTTGTTGTAGCCCTTAGCTATCCAAGTTCTATTTAAGATTTCAGACACTAACTCTCCGGTATTGAATTTTCATTGAAATAAAATTAGCTGCTTTCTGGAAGAAAAAAAAAAAAGTAATTTTCCCTACAGTTGAAGTTTCTATTAATTCTAAAAGTTATGTACACACAGATTTTTGTGTGAGCATGTATATCTGATTAGTGTACAAATCTTTTAAAGTTTTTTTCTCTCCAATGAGATAACAAATCCTGACCTACTGTTTCTTCTAGTTAGTATTTTTACTATTTCTGTCGACCTAAGAAACTTCACATAGCCTAGTTAACAGATTGTCAAAAACTATCCAAGATGGAGGTAGCTGTACCTTGGCAACCTTTTGTTATTTTAGGTTAGAATGAGGCCTCCATCTGATGTTTCAGTGAAATCAAAACTTTTAATTTTGTAGTATAATAGACATTACACATTTACTATGATTATCTAAAATTTAACATATATAACACCACAAAAGACATCTAATTTTCTACTTAACTTTTTAAACGTGTTAAACAGCTGAATATATTTAATACATTTTTCAAAATTCACTCATTAGACATTTAGTAAACATACTAAGCCAAACAAGAAAACCTAAGTTACCTCTTTTTCTGTTAACTGTAGTAATAAGAGACAATTTAAGAAGCATAAGATCACCCATAATACACTGAAAAGGTATTACACCTTGGATTTAAGAATGATCTGAAGGTGCTGAAAGAGGTGATTCTCTAGAAGGTGACCCAGGGTTTTCTTCAGGTGGAAAAACTGTGAGAGTACAAGCCCGAATGCCACCAAGTGACTCTGGAAGATCAAAAACTTTATGCCACTCATCTTTTTCTGGGTCGTATTTCTGGACAATTTCCACCATGCAACGGTTATTCCAAGAATATCCACCAACAACATAGATTTTGTTTTCAAAGACAGCAACTCCAACATCACTCTGACCCCTTAGCATAGCAGCAATCGGTGTCCACTGGTCAAGAGTTGGCGAGTAGTATTCACAGCTTAGAACATCATCATAATCACTTGTTCCTCTGAAGTGGTTGCCACCAATGACATACAACTTGTCTCCAACTGTACACATGCAGTGCAGACCTCGGACTGTAGTCATAGGAGCCTTCTGTGTCCATTTGTCTGTATCTGGGTCAAAACACATTAGCTCATTTTGGAAAGTGTCATGCGTAATTCCTCCTGAAATATACATTAAACCCCCATACACTGTTCCTGCATGGCCATAGTGGGGTTCACTCATTTTTGCAACATAGCTCCACTCATTCATTCTTGGGTTGTAACATTCTACTGTAGCAAGCTCACCAGCTGCACTGCGTCCACCAACTGCATACAAATGTCCTTTGAGGGCACTCAGGTGAAAAAATGTGCGCTTCTCATTTAATGATGCCACCTGCATCCATTTATTATACCGAGGGTCAAATCTGAAAACTGTATCAACGGCAGTTTTTCCCTTTGTGTCATAATTACTCTGACCACCAACTACATAAAGGAAATTCCCAATAACAGCAATGCCATGCTGGTATCGAGGAGCATCCATGGGGGCTAACGATTTCCATTCCTGGGCCCTTTCGTCGTACATCCGTAATTCTTTACTGACAACTAGCTGCTGCCTCAGAACTCCTCCCAAGGTAACCAAATGAGTAGAATCTGATCGAATGGCAGTTCTGTCTGACTGCATTACCGGCTGCATATATGGCATCATTTGGTAATTGCTTGCTTCCAAAAGTAAATTCACACAGGTATTGTCTGTTCTCATGAAATCTACTGTCTGCACATAGTTGATGAGGTCCTGTGGCGTCATCAGTGGAAACCGAATGTTCTTCATTAATTTTGCTGCATAGTCCATCCGAGGGTCTTCCAGCCTCAACCAGCGGCAGGCTGCCTTGAAGAGGTCAAGTTCAGAACAGTGCTTGAGACTATTGCTGGAAAGCACAAAGGCGAGGCGTTCAAAAGGGAGCTTTAGAAACTCCCCAGTACTCAACAAGGCAGTAAAGTTCTTCAGGATGAAATTGTTTACGTATTTATCCACTTCTATAAGATTGTAGGTGTTAGCAATCCGTCCAACCTCAACACAGTTATCTAAAGAAACGCCTGATATAAGAAATACTTTACAAAAATCCAAAACCGGTAGGATTTGTAGGAAACTGGCAGCTTCAAGAGTGTCCTGAAGATTGTCCATATTAAGAGACAGTTTTGCAGTATAAATGAAATCAATGATTTTCTTCAGACCAACCTTGTTCACCCCATGAAGCTTAATGCACATTAAATCTTGTTCTTTCATTCCTCCTGTGAACATGGCCTTGAAATAATCACTAGCGGACGCCATCATGGCTCTATGAACCGGGAAGATTTCATCTCCATCTCCAGGTACGAGAGTCACGTCACAAAGCAGCCCTTCTATTCTGAGCTGATCAAAGCCTTGCAACACGACAGAACTGTGCGTGTTGCTGGTAAAAAAGCGAGTAGTTCCTGCCTTGCAAGGCTGCAAGTGGGCAGAGACGCCCATCTCGCCGTTACCGAGAGACACCTTCATGTGAAAGCCCTGCGCTCGCAGCGAGCCGCAGGCCGCAAACGTTACAAAAGAGAAGGCTCTGCGGAAACGCGGGGACACCGAACGGCCAGCGGTCGCCGCAGCACCGCTCCGGCCACACCGACGCCCGCCCCGCGGCAGGACCGACGAGCACCGCGGACCTCAAATCTGACCGTAGAGCGGGTGAGTCATCCCCTGAGGCAGTTACAGGACCGCTTCACCCCGTCCGGCCGCGCCGTCGTCCTCCGCCGCTGCGCTCAGGGCGGGGGAGGGGCCGACACGGACTGCGCTCCGCGGCCGCCGCCCGCAGGCTCCGCACCTCACCGAGCCGCGGCTGCGCCCTCGGCGGTCCCCGCTGCGTCGCCGCGGCCACAGGCTTGGCTTAGAGCAGGGCCTGGAACTCCAGCTTGGGCCTAGAACGGCGGCCCAGCCACGACACCGAGCCCGTCCTTCCGGAAAGGCCGAATCCCAGGATCCCCCGGGCTAGGAGCGGCTGCACAGCTACTGCGCCTGCGTGGCCGGCCTGCTGGGAGACGGTGGGGGAAGGGCGCGGGCGGGACTGGGGGCGGGGTTACGCGCAGCCAGCGAGGCAGGGGGCGGGGCCGTGATGTAAGCTTACGGGACTGCGCGTGCGTGAGCCGCGCCAGCTGTAACAGGTTTCTTAGCACTTTCTAAGAGCGCTTTCTAAGACGTACCAGAACGGCAACGAAATACAACCTTTGTTCAAACTGAAAAGAAGCATGGCAGAAGAAATCATTGCATTCTTTTGTTTTCGTTTTCTTCAAGAACAGTTTTACAGTTTGAATCACACTTTAATAAGCACACCAATTAAAACGTTGGCTGTAAAAGTTTTTCTAAGCATTTAAAGCACATAACATTTAACTTGTTACCAAATTTTGGTCCTAATGATATGTTTTAACTATTTTAGCGGGAGAAATAATGCCCTTATAAATACTTTTTTCCCAATTTTGTTTTTCAAACACTTTTTAATTATAATTTTATTTATTATATTAATTACAGTTTATTCACTTTGTATCCCAGCTGTAGCCCCCTCCCTCATTCCCTCCCGATCGCACCCTCCCTCCCTCATCTCCTCCCTGACTCTCTGCAAGTCCACTGATAGGGGAGGTCCTCCTCCCCTTCCATCTGACCCTAGCTTATCAAGTCTCATCAGAACTGGCTGCATTGTCTTCCTCTGTGGCCTGGCAAGGCTGCTTCCCCACCAGGGCGAGGCAGTCAAAGAGATGGTTACACAATTTCCCAAAAGTTAAACGTTATAGTTTAGTTTGTCCACTGTTTCCTCCTGAGTCCACTGTTTTCTCCTAAGTGTACAAACCGTGTTCTCTCTTGTCTTATGGAATCTGTAATAAGCTTAGAGGATTTGGAGATAAAACTTTATCCTTTTTTGGATAATGATAATATTTGGTAGACTATTCAAGTCAATGTTTCCAAAATATTGTTACCATAAATGCTTGTGTTTGCATTTCCCTTCGGTGGAATTTCCCTTTTATGGGTATTTTTACTAACATGCAGTTCTTTAGCTAATGGCAAATTTTAATTTTGATTTAAAAATATGTATATAATATATATAATGTATATGTATATGTATATAATTTGCCATAATTCTCTATTCTCCAAAGTTTGAAGTTATTACTGTCTTTCAATTCTTTCTAGGGTTTACTTGTATGCAAACTAAGAATATACATATATTCTTCTCTTCCACTTCCTGGTTCTTTTCTAAATGGCATATATACTGCTAGATATTTTTTCAGTTTATTTTCCAAAATTGGTATAGAGAGTTTACTTACAGCATGTGTTGACCACTAAATGTATGCACTATAAGTTACTTAACTGTGAGTGACTAATCTTCCTTCCTTCCTCCTTCCCTCTTTTCCCTGTTGTTTCTGATGTGTTGCAGGAATCCAAGGAGACTAGTAGAACAGCACTGTTTCTCCCAGATCCTCCAGCAGATCTCCATCCTGTTTAATACAAGAACTTTGTTGAAACCAGACTGGTCTTGAGAAATCCTTACCAGAAAGAGACTTTCTGGGAGGGTGTTTGGGACAGGAGTTGGGGTGAGCATTCCCTGACTGGCTGTGAAATGTGGGCTGACCATGAAGAGGTACTTCCAAGGATTACTTTCTACCAGGAAAAGAAAGAGCGAGATCATTGCCTGAGACGTTATCAGAGCAAAATCATGATATCGATCCTTTCACTATTAAGCTTGCAAGGTTAATAGATGAGAAACCAGACAGGAACATTAATGGCTATTAGGGACAGATGCTCCTCATATTCCAATGCTTGTTTGTTTATTTATTTATTTATTTATTTATTTATTTATGCTCATTGTTGTTTTGTCTGCATGTGTGACTCTGTGAGGATGCCAGAAACCCTGGGACTGGAGTTACAGGCAGGTGTAAGCTGCCACTTGGGTGCTGGGAATTGAACCCTGGGCCCTCTGAAACGCAGCCTGTACTCTTAACTTCTGAGCCAGCTACCAGCATTTATTTTAAGAGACTATCTTTTCTGCTTCCATCATGAAGTGAATCCATTTTGTCCCAGCATTTGGTGGCCATGTTAAACAGTATGTGTTAAAAGCATCTATGCGGGGCCATCAGCCCATTCAGCAGCGTGTTTACTCATGTGCTTTATTATATCAATTCCAATACACTCACTGCACTTTTCATTTATTATATCTTAGTATTTAGCACATAGGAGAGCATGTTCACCTTCACATCTCACTTGTAACAAAAAGCATTTACTTTCATATTTGAATTAATATTTCTATTTAAGTTTTACTTTTATACCTTCACCTGTTTATTCTTAATTCAATATCAAGGCTGGTTCTTTAATCTCAAATGAAGCGTGAAGGTTCAGTATAGTCAAATTACAAGTAATACCTGAGGCCAGGCTGTGGTGACACACACCTTTGATCCCAGCACCCAGGAAGCAGAGGCCGGAAGATTGCTGAATTTCCAGGCCAGCCTGGTCTACAGAGTTGAGTTCTCAGGCAATCAGAGCAACACAGTGAAACCCTGTCTTAAAAAACAATCAACAACCAAAAGCCAAGTAACACCTGGTCATGATAGCTTTCAGAAAAAATAGAACATGGTTTAAACAGTTGGGACCTCATTTTTTCTCATGGAAAATTTCCTTTATTGGTAGGAAACATAAAATTATTAATAATTTTGAAGTCGAGTCTCACCGTGTGGTACAAGCTAGCCTCCTTAGTGCTGGTGTTAGAGATGCACATTACCACTCTAGGATCAGATACTCAATTTTAATTATATCATACACTAACATTGTTGACAAAATGAAAGTGTCTTCATTACAAGAAGCTGGATGGTTTGACCTTGACACCCAAGGATGAATGAAGTCAGAGTAATTGAGTAGAGATGAAATTAATTTAAAAAATTAAATCATGAGAACTTGACATTGCAGTGTAGGGAAGTAAAATGAGGAACTTGAAAGAGCACTGGTTTGGAATGGCCAGACAATAGGAAGATGATGCAGAGAAAGTAGTGACTGGAGGATTAGAGAAGAAACACGTTTAAAAGCCATTGCTTTGGGGCCAGTGATATGATCCAGTGTCATTCTCCATTCAGTGGGGACCTGGATTCTGCTGGGCTCTGGCACTCAGCTTCCGGACAGAGAACCAGATCCGTTTCTCTCAGGGGCAGCTACAGTGCCTAGAGTGAGGCCTGAGTACGCTAAGCCCGGGAGTAGAAAAGGTTTTCCACAGTGTTACAACTTGGCTCTTTTAGCATGAGATCACAGGTGGCAATGGAAGCTCCAATGTGCTGGGCCAAGGCCCATGCCTGGTTGGCTTGTAGCCAAGACACAGGCCCGGCAAGGGGGGAGCCCAAGGTTCTAGAGGGTAGGCTCTGTGAGACCCAACAGAGGATAAATGATGAATCTCAGACAGTCTTGAAGTGAGAAAGCAGAATTTTTATTCATGTGAAATAAAGGGCAAGATAAACCCTGGGCAAAGGGAGGGATTCTGAGGGTAAATGTGTTTGATTCTCTGGGGTTAAGGGGTGAGGAATACATATCACAAAAAGAAAAATACAGACCTTAATTATCCTATGATAGGGGTGGGGAGGGGAAGTGGACACAGGATCTTCAGTGCAATTGAAGGTCACTGCTGGACTAAGATCCTTAGCAGGTGGGCCATTTCTAGGAATTCCTAGAAGAGTTTTCTTATTAGGGAAGGGTCTGGCCTATAATCTGTCCTGAAGGCTATGTGACCTCCTTACAAGATCTGGAATTACCCAGAAAAGAGGGGATAGAATCACGATGAGAAAAAGTAGTCTATCATCATAGACCAAGCACAAATAAATAAACTTCAATCTTATCCAGCAGAGCCCCACAGTCCAGTATGATTTCATATGGTAGAAGAGACACCTGACTCCTACAAGTTGTCCTGTGACCTCCATGTGCGTGCACGAGAAGCAGATATAAGGAACCAACATGTATTCTTTTCCTGCAGTCTGCTCTGCTGAACCAAGAACCCTGATGAATGATGTATCTGCACTACGCTAGGAAATAGACAGAATCTGAAGTTCTGATGGTAAAAAAAAAAAAAAAATGTAAGCAGTTTTCAATAAGCCTCAAGTTTGATGCTGCATCAAATATCTTTTAACAGTGAATTCTCAGCATCAAAAATTTATTAGTATAAGCAATCTCTTGACATAACTAGAAAAGTATTTCAATTGTATCTTTGGGTTAGGACTGCAACATGATTCTCTACCTATGACACAGTAGTAAAAAAGAAATTTTACTTAATATTAGTCTAGATTCCAAGATTTCTAATCACCCTGTGAGAAAAAAAAACAATTATCACATCTTTCACGAGTGCCAGTTGCTTGGCAGAGTCTTTAACTCACAGTGCTGAACATCGGAAGACTGCTCTCACGGGCCTTTAGAACACTGATTGCCTAATGTTGGAATTAGTGGCATATCTTTGCCCATCGTGCCTCTAGAAGATGGAAGTCCCTTGAAGGAGAGGACTTGTGACTCGTCTCCAAACAGGCACTAGTGAATGGGATAATGGCTGTTACCCAATTAAAACACACCACGGTCCTTGTGGCAAATGGCCGTTCTTACATCAAGCCCTTCTTTCTGTACAGTTTCAAAAGAGAAAATGTTAGTGTGAACAAGTACCTTACTGAGTAACTCACAGACTGTCCTAATTAGAAGATGAACATCTGCAATCCTTGTGTGTTGGTGGCTGAAGAATATGCCAAAGGGGGGAAACAAACAACAAACAAACAAACTAACTAACTAAAACAGCTTCACGCAGACCATGCCAAAGTGTAAGGAAAGTGGGAATCAAATCTCATGCTCTAAAGCCTGCTCTGCTCGGTTGGCCAGCGCCCTCTGCTGCTGCTAAAGAGATCGCTCGCTCGCTAGCTAGCTCGAGTCCTTCACCAGAACGTCTGCATGTGCATTTGTATGTGTTTTGACTATGACTATGTGTGCTCTGTTTTGACTATGTGAGCTGTTTTGACTATGTGCACTGTTTTCACTATGTATATATGCTGTTTTGACAATGTGCGCTGTTTTCACAATGTATGCTGTTTTCACACACTGGAAATCAGATCCCATTAAATATGATGGTGAATCACCATGTGTCTGCTGGTAACTAAACTCAGAATCTATGGAAGAACAGACAGTGTGGTTAACTGCTGTTCTCCGGACCCACAAACTGAACTATTAAAGCAAAACTACACCCAGAGTCAATGGCAAGACAGCCCTCCTGGACGCGCCGGACCCCTGCTGGACAAAGGAGGGAACAACCACGCTCTGCAATGCAGACACTGCCTCTGTTCCTGCTGGGAGGGGCCCTGCTGCTGGGCTGCAGTAGCACAGCCTGCTCACTGGGTTCTTGCCTCCTTCTGTAAGCTAGGAGCTCTAGACTCTCCTTCGCGAGAAGCAGAAGGCAGACCCGTCTGGCTCTTAGCAGCCCACAGCACTACACTGGGGGACCCGAGGAAGGAAGGGTCCACCGCCTGAACCGGAAGACCCCTTCTGCTCATTCTCTTCGGGGCCCCGCTCCTCTCCGGGGTGAGAAGCCCACGGCTCTGCCTTTTGCCATTCCCCAGACTGTAGGGCAGCACCCGTGGCCGGGGAAAACTCGGTCTGAGGCCGATTGGAAGACGGAGACTCACGGAGGTCATCGCGTGCTCAAGGTCAGCGCCCCTCTGGGACTTTGAGAGGAGCGGTGCCACGCCAGACCTAAGGAGAGGCCGGCGCTGAATAGGGGAGGAGAGGGGAGGAGGCGCGAGCCCCCATCTTCTTGCTGACCCCGTGGCCTTCGGGGAGCTGAGCGAGGCGTGATCACCGACTTCCTCGCGAGCTCTGCAGTCACAGGACCCCCAAAGGACCAGGGAGCCCTGCTTGCCTTCCTCCCCCAGCCCTTCTTCCTGGGGCCGGCGTTGGTGGGATACTCAAGAAGGGCCGGGCCCCTACGGCAGGCCTCTGCCACGGCCCGTGAGGCCTCCTGTGACCACTGGTTTCTCGCTTCTGCTGGGGATGCTCACCTGGCTGCAGCTAGAGGCAAAGGCCCCCTTCTGGTCTCCAGGCCTGCGCGCCTCTGCCTTCCCCTGTCCACTACCCAGACTCCCCATAGCCATCCCTTCCCCACCAGAGAGCAGCACGGGCCCGACCAGGACACTGGGCTGCAGCCCGTGAGACACACGCCATCAGAGAGTCTGCTCAAAGACCTAGCTCTCCTAGGAGCTCCTGGTGAGACAGTGTGCAGGGCAAAGCCTTCCCCTTGCCCGCAGCTGGCGACTTAGGCTGTCCCTGGAGCATGGATCATTGCCTAATGCAGGAGGCCTGCGTTGGTCTGCGCAGGCCTGCCTGCTGTGGCCAGTCGCTGGGACTGGAAACCTGCTGCGCAGGGAGGCCCTGAGACCCTCCTCTTGTCTGATGGCTGAAAGGCAGGACCGGCTCTGGGTTCCTGCAGAGGAGCCCGATGGCCCCTAGGTCCAGAAGGCCAGGGCCATCCCTGTCCTCTGAGAGGGGAGCCATTGGACCTCCAGCCTGGTCCTCATCTGTGACTCCTTCTCGGCAGGGCTGGGGGGCAGTTTACGGCTCTCACCACAGACCTCTTCTGCTCTGGCTTCTTTCAGCATCCCTGTGCCCCTTCCGCCTGGGGGTGGGGAGGGTGCAGCAGGTTGACCCCATCGCGGGACACGTGGGTCAAGGTTTGTTGGAGGGACGGGAGACCTCGGGGGACGGACACTGCCCGACTGGAGCGAAAAGGAAAGGGAAAAGGAGCCCCTGAGAAGCTGGTAAGGAAACTCCAGTCCGCGCATCGTTTCTTGGTTTTGGGCTGTTTCACAGCTAACTTCCAGCCGCATCAGCATGCCACACCATCTCTGGGAGCCCACCGTGGACAAGAGGAGCCAGAGGCGAACACTTTGAGACCATTCACCTAAAGACCCTCCGCATCTGGCTGACGTTTGCAGAACAGAGTGACATATTGTACACAAGGCTGAGGGGGGCGGGATAAAAGTTAAAAGACCGCCCCCCCCTCCTCGAACCGCCACCACTGCGCCCACCTATACCTGGCGCCAAGAGAATGACTCCAGAAGCTGACAGACCAAGACGATAAGAGTGCAGGGAAGGGACGGAGACAGGGGCGCGCTTACTTGCAGAGGGAGAGTGGATCTCACGAGGCCCAGAGACGGGTGCGCGGCGGGGAAGCGCTGCGGGGAGGCCAAGGCTGAGGACAGCTGCCTGGAAAGGCACTCTGGACGGGTGTGGTTTAAGCCCAGGAAGACAGGGCCCTGCCCACCAGAGGCGCCGCCCTCCGGGCTGAAGTCTGACTCGGGGCCCGTGGGGCAGCACAGTTCCCGCGAGGGCCAAGACCCGCCGCGTGTCCCCCCACTGGGGCCAGCTCAGTGCTGCCTTCCCCAGTCCAGCCGCCCGCCGCCGCCTGCCGCCGCCGCCTCGCCCC
>JAQQSO010004769.1:0-12516 GCA_028658305.1 Pachyuromys duprasi | reverse complement strand
CATCTCTCTGATGGCTAAGGAAGTTGAGCATTTCTTTAAGTGTTTTTCTGCCATTCTATAACCCTCTACAGTCAGTTCTCTTTTTAGCTCCATACCCCATTTTTTAATTGGATTATTTGGTTTCTTGCTTTTTAACTTCTTGAGTTCTTTATATATACTGGATATTAGCCCTCTGTCAGAAGTGGGTTTGGTAATGATCCTTTCCCAATCTGTTGGCTGTCGTTTTGTTCAGATGACAGTGTCCTTTGCTTTACAGAAGCTTTTCAGCTTCATGAGGTCTGTGGGCAGATTTCTGAAGACTCTTGTAATCAAAGTCCCTGAACAGTAGTATTGCTTTGCTATTGTTTCAACAGTAGGAATTCATTTGCTCAACATTCTATTAGAAACTCATTTGTTCATTGTTCACTGTTTAGCTTGTGCTAAAATATGCTCTGTGACTGAATTTATGGAATAGGAATAGCTTTTTTGCAGACATGAACGTGGTGAAAACATCAAAGCTTGTAATCCATATTGGATTACCAATGGTAAAAATCAGTCCATGAAATTACTCTTCTCTTTCATGAATAGTAAGTGCATCCTTGGATCAGTGGCATTTGAGAGCTTGAATATCACTGAGAAGTGGTTTTTGTCTTCACCCCTCATGTACTGTTTATAATCCTGGCCTCCAGCAAACAGTTTGACTTTGATTTTCCTTTATAAGTCTACTCTACCGTGTCCACCAGCCAATTTTTCTGCTCTACCTCATAGTAATGGAACATAGTAGAAAGATATTCATTGTTGAGTTTGAACTCTGGCTTACTGAGTATTTCCACAAATTCTTTAAAGATTTTTAAATTACATTTAAATTCATTCACTTGTGTCACATGTGCATACACCCTCACACCACAATGTCACAGTGCTCCTGTTGGTCAAAGGACAACCTGTGGGAGTCTGCTTTCCCTTACCATACGTGTCCCATCAACTGAATTCAGGTCTTTAGGCTTGATCTAAAACAACTTTGCAAACTGCCTTACCATTATTTCCTGTCTGCTTAGACACATCCTAGCCTTCCAACACCCATTAGCCACATCTGTTTTCGAAATGTTTTGGGGACTGTCTGTGACTGACCATGGCCCAGATGTATTAACCAAAAGAACTCGTGTTTGTGCAAGGTTAAACACAGAGGTGAAATAACTAACAGGAAATGTAAATTTAAAATAATTTCCAAGTATTGTCTGGAAGACACTGCTGAGTTTTGTATGACTGTGTAGATGTTACTAGGCCACCTCAAATCCATTGCTGACACCCCCTCCACCTCCCAAAAAACCTGGTTTTGCTTGTTCTTGAATGAATGGCTAGCCATCTGTGTGTTAGTGATTGAATGCAAGCACAGCAATTTGGCCTAAGGAGTTAATTAGGTTTCTTGATTTTTTATCTGCTTGTGTTTCTGTATTGTCTCCTGGACACAGACCCTTTTCTGTTGTTGGTACTTAGGAAAGGCAAGTGGAGTTGTTCTCTGCAGGCCCTTGACTGAGATCTTGCCAGTTTCTCCAGATTCTGCCATTAGGTGGCACCCTGTCTGAGGCATTGGTTGCTGTTTAGTTCGTTTTTAATGTTTTTTTTTTCTTTATTTCTGCAAAACCAAAACCAAAACAACAACAAAAATTTCGGATAGGAAATTTCCAGTCATTCAAGTGTACTTCCACCTGGGATTCTCATTGGTTCCAACACTGGGGAAACTGTGGCAGGTCTTATATGGGAGGAGAGGTCTGGTATGGCTGCTGCTTTCTTCAGTGTAGTAATCTTCTCTTTAATCTTAGTGCTCCTGGGTTGCTCACATTAATAT
The DNA here is from genome assembly GCA_028658305.1 of Pachyuromys duprasi. Taxonomy (NCBI): domain Eukaryota; kingdom Metazoa; phylum Chordata; class Mammalia; order Rodentia; family Muridae; genus Pachyuromys; species Pachyuromys duprasi. The sequence goes on along the minus strand of JAQQSO010004769.1, from coordinate 10,691 downwards.
TTTACTCGTTCAAATCTAACAAGTCTTCTCCTAGTATGAAGACCATGACCTCTAAATTCTTCTCCCTTCAATGTATGCTATGGTTTCAGGAAGAATATGCAGATTTGCACTCTCCAAAAGAAAGCTGTGCACTTACAGTGAGAATGACTGGACCTCCTATGAAGTGGGAAGGCTATTAGCAGGTTCCTGGGCCTTGTCTGTTGCAAAGGAAGTTTGGCTCAAGTTCACGGGACCTATCCTGTCACCCTGACCAGTTCCCTTGTATTGATCAATGGTTGACACCTGTTCCAAACCCACCCACTTCAGATTTGTGCTTCAAAAGATTATCCTGCTCTTTTCGTTTCAAAAATTCTCCATCTCCAGCTTCCTGCTGACTGTCATGCCCCCTTAAGAAGCCAGGGACCCTCTGCTGGTCCCCCCTCCATCCTATGTATACCCACATTCATCTCTCTCATCCCTAAATTCTCCATCTTCTCCAGATTCACCCTCCATCCCCCATCCACAGGCCCCTCTGTCCCATTGCATCCCACTCTTTCCACCCCTGCCCCTTACCCTCATATTCTAAATTTCTTCACTTCCTCTTCTGGATCTGTATTGTTCCCAATCCCCTTCTCCTTTTGTGAGCATCACTCTACCTCCTGATGGAGATATGCAATTTTCTCAACTTCCTACAGTTCTTTCACTGCCCTTGGTTTTCCACTATAAGAGTCCATCATGCTCTGGAACTGACACAGGTCTGGGACTCTGTTGCAGCAAGACCCACTGCTTCCTTGAACAGGAGGCAATCACTGATCCATGTTCCTTTCTCTACTTCTGATCTGTACAACCAAAGGACCTTCTTTTTTGAAAAGTCCCAAGTCCTACCCTGTAACCTGTCTTCTGTACTCATTGATCTACCTGGATGTTTGAAAGCTGTTCCTTCTCACTATCTACTTCAGAGGAAAGGGATTGTATTGAAGCAGAGGCAGGGAAGGCTTTTTGGCCTCAGCCACTGTATGGATGCTGAAAACTACTCACTTTTGAGGCAAATTTCCCATCTAAGCACCGTGATTTGGACCCCAAAATGTATGCTGGTTCTCAGGCCCTGGACACTTTTCACTGCTCTGCTATAACTGTAATTCAGGATGCAGCTTGAAAAAATCACAAATATGTCTATGACCACTAAAGTTCTTCACAACCCAGAAGACGATTCTGGGACACTTCTCAAGGAATTACCAAACTCTTTCCAAATTTACATCCTCTTAACCCAATGGATCCAAAAAATGCCAGGACATTCAATTTGGCGTTTGTCCTTTAATCAGCCCCAGATATGCTCCAAAAGCTAGAGGGTTTTGCAAGGATGAAATAGCTCCCACCTCATCAAAATAGCCCAAAGATTTTCAATAACCAAGATACTGAAAACCAAAACAAGCTGATTCCTGTGAGGAATGGCTTCCTGTTTTGACCTCTGAACTCAAGCTTGTATTACAACTGATGTTTCCTGACCTTCCTCTTTTGCTGCTTGATGTTGTATCGTGGAGTCCCAAGGAGGATCACTCACACATCGACAGCATCTAAGTTTCCATTGCCCATACAAGCCTTCTGCTCAGGGACAGAACAGGACTGGGACATGTATTAAGTCTCCAGAGCACACTTTGGCCTGGACTGTCTCTGAGTTTTTAGGTGGAAACTGAGGCTGAGCATTAGGATTAGGAGACTTAAACCCTGTCACCTAAATGAAGCTGTGTGCTGGAGTGGAGTCATGTCCAGAGTTGTCTATGCTCTACATGTGTAGACATGTGTGTTTCCCTAATCTTATACACAACAAAGCAGGGAATATGGCCAAACCTGGGTTACAAACATTTCTGTCAGTAATGTCTTCCCTATGTTCTATAAGTAAGTCTGGATTAGCTCATCTTCCCCAGTGGAATCTTGACCTAATGAGACTGGGTTAGATGTTGCCTAGTCCCCCACTGCCTCATTCTTTGTGCCTTGTGATTGATAAGAAATAGACTTATTCTATAACCCAAAACCACATTTTATTGTTCTCTTTCCAGTCAAGGTTTCACTATGTAGCACTGAATGTCCTGGGACTTACTGCTATGAATTGTAATGTACATTCCTGTGTTTTCTGATGGTCTTAGGCAACTGCTGCTTTGTAGACCAGGCTGGCCTTGAACTCACACATCCACTGGCCACTGCCTCTCAAGTGCTGGGATTAAAGGCATGTGCCCCCATGCCATAGCACCCCTAAAAATCTTTATTCATAAATGTTAATTAACAATGTAAGAAAAGTTCACTCCCACAGGTGAAAAGCTGCTGAGATTTTATTTGAATGTGAACAGGAATAGAGGTACTTCATTTTTAAAAGATAATGACCAAACATGGTATAAAATACAGTCAAATTTCAAAGATATATATCTAAGATAGTACATCTTACATTGCTCAGGTTCTTTTCTTCCTCAACTCACCATAACAATATTTGTGAACTGTTGCATTTAAGGAAAACAATATATTTTGGTGCTTCTATTCTTACATGTTGCTACAATTCAATATTTAACCATCTGTAATTTTTCTTTGCAGCAGAGTCTTCTGCTTTTCAAACTCATTTTGAATACTATTAAGTACATTGGCATAGTTCTTCTCCACATCCTCCAAAACCTAAAGCACAAAAGAATGCTTTAGTTCCAAAACAACTTTTCATCACAGGTTCTCAAGTTAGTTTTCAAAATTAAGAAGAATCTTTTCATATTCACATAATATCCAATATCTATTCCATCTTCATATATACATTGCAACACACCCAAATTCATCGCATAAATATATATGCATGTGTGTGTGTGAACAAGTGAATCAAAGGTAGTTACCATTAAGAAAGTAGTGTACTTTGTGTGAATTAATAATTAAATGAGATGTTAAGGTAAGAGAGAAAAAAAAGTGTAGCTCCCAGTCTCCCTAAAGCTCAGTTGAGAGCATAAAGAACTTGCCACTAATTTGGATAACATGTTTAGACCCAGTCTCACAAAGCAGGGTGGAGCTGGGCAGTTATGTCAGTTGACAGAGTGCTTGTCCAGCATGAATGAACCCCCCATTTGATCCCTGGCACAATGTAAACTAAGCAGTGGGACACACTTGTAATCTTAGCAGAAGAGAGGTGAAGGCAGAGGGATTTGGAGTTCTCAGGTATTTATGAAGACCAAGGTCAGTGTGAGCCACATAAGAACAAATATTCAAAAAGAGAGAAAAAACAAAAATGTGTAGAATCAGAAACTGTAGAAAATCCAAAAGTGCAATCAGTACACATGACTTTTTTAAAAGGTTCTCAAATATCAGTTTAAGGTTTATTTATTATGACTAACAGTCAGTGTGAATAAAGAGAATTAAATGATCTGTATTATGAGATTGTTCCCAAGTTATAGAAAATAAAAACTATATTTTGGTACATTGGTTTTTATTATAGGATTGTAGTGTGTAGCCCAGGCTACTGTCCAACTTCACATGCTTCACTCTCAGGCTCCTTTGCCTGTTGCACAGGCATCATTTGCCTGTGCACCCATATCCATTGGAAAAATTAAGTTAATTAACTAACATGTTACATTTGCCTAGTACTTAAGGTGTACTGCTATGTAAATGTGTGGAGACACTTTCAAAAAAATCACAAGATAGTTCACTCCTTTCAATGCAAAAAGAAAACTCATACAGAATCTTATGAAAGAAGGGGGAGATAGTAAAAACTGGAGAGGACAGGAGCTCCACAAGAAGAGCAACAGAACCAAAAAATCTGGGCACGGGGGTATTTTCTGAGACTGATAACTCCAAACAAGGAGCATGCATGGAGATACCCTAGAACCCCTGCACAGATGTAGTCCATGGCATTTCAGTGTCCAGCTGGGTTCCACAGTAATGGGAATAGGGACTCTGACATGAACTCAGTAGCCAGCTCTTTGATCACCTCCCCCTGAAGAGGGAGCACCTTGCCAGGCCACAGAGGAAGACATCGCAGCCACTCTTGATGAGCCCTGATAGACTAAGATCAAAAGGAAAGGGAGGAGGGCCGCCCCCATCAGTGGCCTTGGGGAGGGACATGGGTGGAAATGGGAGAGGGAAGATGCGATTGGAAGAACAGTGGGAGGGAGCTACAGGGGGATACAATGTGAATAAACTCTAATTAATAAAAATTAAAAAGAAAACCTATGCAAAAAATTATTCAAACACTTCATAACTGGAATAAAAAATAAATCTATTTTCAGCTACAGTGAAGAGAATGGGGCAATTCCAACTAGGTTGGCAAAGGAATGAGGGTTCAAAAGCAAGGGAATTTACAACATTCTAGGGAAAGAATATAACCAAAGAATGGAAGTTCATAGCCTGTGGGTTTAGATAAAGCAATTAAGTATAGAGATGAGGTTAATGAGAAGATGTAGTAAATGGAAGGGTCTCATAGAACAGGAAGTCACAGATTACATTTGCCGAAAGTAATGTCTTAGATAGCTTACATAGCAGACATATGGAACCATTTCTCCGCTTAATATCTAAATAGATTCTTTTCATACTCAACTAGTCTTTTGCCCACTTTGGACACAAGACCCAGAGGACACAAGCTATATCTGACCTGAAAGCCTCCTCCTAGGGAAATAGCTTTCACGGTTCCAGAAAGTGGCAGAAAAGTTTCAAAAGGAGGGAAGCAACCAAAAGTCCTAGGCAGTTAGAGTGAACATAAACTACAACATGTCAGCATGGCATGACAACACTAAAGGTGTAGTAAGGGCATGAACACCTTGGCAATAGTAGCTGTATAACTGGACTTAAGAATCGCTCTTTGGTGTATATAGAAAGTAGTTTAACGCTCTTTCAAAGTGTTTTAAAACTACTGTTTGGACCTTGATATGCACATCTATTTATAGATAATCCTATAACTCTATAACATTTATAAAAGATTTTTAAGTAGGTGTGTCTATGTATGTACACACATGTGTTTGGTGTTCCTGGAGGTTAGTTAGAATGTCCTATATCTTGCAGCTGGACTTGCGAGCCTCTTGATGTGAGTTCTGGGAAGCAAATTTCAACCCTCTGACAGAGCAGCAAGCACTCTTAACTGCAGAGCCAGCTCTTCAGTCCCTGAATTTTAACCCTCACCTTCTGTGTTCTAGACTCCCTTTTATGATTATAGAAAATTCCTTTGCTACCTATAATTATTTTTAAAGCTATTATATCATAAAAGGCTTCTATAACACATTTAGAAACAAACATAATGGACAATATCAACTAAGCACTTCCCTATTTAACAAATACTGGGGATACAAAGACAAATAGCTATGACATTAATATATGATGCATTTGATACATAAGCATATTTCTGATAAAATGTCTCAATATTTCCTGCTTTGAATAATTCCTCGCCAAAATTGTGAAAGATCTGCATTTTCACTTATCACTTCATTCACAGTCACTTATTCTTAATGGAAAGCAGTTAAAAAATTTGAAATGTATTAAGAGAATGCATGATGTTAAAATTTATTACATACCTTTAAGAACTCGTCATCTGCCTGCTTAAGTGCTTTCAGGCAGTTGGTCTCAAGAATTCTAGTTTGTTGATAAGTCTTCTGTTGATGATTAAAAATACCCTACAAATATAAATGGAAAGCTGTGTAATAACAACTAAGTATGAAATTTGTTGCTTTTTATGCTCTTCTTGGCTTCACTCCTGCTAGATAAAGACTACAGCTAAGCTAATCCCATGGACTAGAATTTTAGATTTAAAACAACCCTTTAAATTAAGCTTTAACAGGATTCCTTAAAGGGAATTGTTTTAATAATATATGCCATCAATATTTTATTTTGGTACTTTTTATCATTAAGTTTACACAATTTCTGTATTTACCACTAACCAGCAAAAAACATCCTCGAAGTAACAGAGTAGGAATTTTCAAAGACAGATTCTATTTTGCACAGAACAGTAGAAACTCATGAGCTTCCTCCTTCAGTGTCCTTCGAGCTGGGACTGGAAGCATGCAGCTCATGCGAGTGAGCAGGAATTCTTCATATTCAAGATATAACTTATCACTCACTGTAGTAATGTGTACACATATGATTTTCCAATGACTCTGTCCTCCCAATTCTTAACCTATTCTTCACCAATTACTTTGCACTTTGCCCTACTTTATCCACTCATTTAAATACTTGTACTCTATATTTTGCCATTGTTGCTAACCCACCTTTCTATGCTGCTGGTAATGGCAAATATGTATTAACTCCATGGCAGATATGACTTCGAACCTTATTAAAGAAATGCTCACCATGTAATTTCAAAGATGAGAAAACTGAGTCACAATGGTACAATGTCTGTTGTTCCAAGTTTAGCTGTTATTGAAGTCTAAAATTAGGTCCAAAATATTATGCTTCCAGAATCTAAGCTATACATATTATAGAAACTCTTTCTCCACATATTATGAGATAACACTGTAACACTTTCACTGTAGCTTACTCATTTTGGTATTATGTCTGAGGAATCCATCAAGACCAAAAATTCATGAACCCTACCTTCTTTTTACTGTTGTCCCTACTCCTGTTATGTTCAGTTTCTTTTTTCCAACCTTAAATTCTATAACTAATCATTACAATTTCCTCTTTGCATATAAATCTTACTCTGTACTGACTCACATTACTTGGTTACATCATAAGTTTGGAAACCTCAGCTCTAGCTAAGCTCCCTGATAGCATTACATTCACAACTGGATAGCCTTCTTTGATGGAATACATAGATATGACCCAAAGAGATGTTCAGTCTCTCATCACTGGAACTACCACCCACCTATAACTGTATATGCCATGTGCTATGCTTTCCTTTCCATTTTAAAAGCTGTATTATAGTTCTTCTTTGTGAAGTTCATTTTTTTCACATACTCCATTCTTAAGAACTCAGCTATTATCCTTGCTTTCCTCTTTTAAATATATGTCTCTTCTCTTAAAACCAACAAAAACTACTGTATTACTCTTTAGGCTATCACAATTTTTCCTAACATGTCTTGTATTTGTTTCTCAGGTTTGTGCTCTCTTTTCCAATCTACTCATTCAGATTCAGAACACTAATGATGAAATCTGTATTGTCAAATCTACCTTATATCACTTCTAGTGGTATATTGTGAAAGTAATAATCTCTTCTTCTTTTAAAAGGCTTCCTTTACATGGAGTAGTTTTAATTTCTACCTATTAAGTCATTTGTTCTGAATCTGCTCTACCTGTTTGCTCTCACCCTTGAGAATCAATGCAGTGAAGATATCCAGGGATCTGCCCCTTAAACTTTTCAATTACGTCCTCATTCACGGCTTGATGGTTTCATCTTATTTCATGCTTTACAAATTACTTTAAATTAACAATTCTCAACTTCTTATCCTTAAGACATGGCTTCCTCCCGAACTTCATCCTCACATACTAGTGGCTTACTCAAATGCCCACTGAATGTCACATGTGTGTCAAAGTGAATGTTCTGTAAGTAGACTGACCTCCAACCCAAAGACAGTTTGAATACAATCAGGACCTCAAATGCAATATAAAAATGGTTTTCCAAAACAAAATGGTGAAAAGACACAATGGGAAGTGTTATCAGTGCCATGAATTATATGCATGGGTTTAGTTTTCATAAGTCTGGGAACAGAGAAGTACCACTTTTTTTTTCTTTTTTTTTTTACTGATGAGGGAAAATGATTGTGACTCGGTACTGTGGCTTTGTAAAAGTGTGCTTATGTACTTACAAAATGCTCTGAGTTAAGTCCCAAACTCACAAGTAGAAAGAGAAGGAGAGAAAGAAGGAAGGAAAGGGAATTTGAGGCAAGGGAAAGGGAAGGGAAAGGAACATGAAGAAAAGAGAAAGAAAATGATATAAACCATATTCTGAATGCAGTGATTGCTTCAGAAACTGGGAAATGATCAAAACAATTTCAGATTTATTCCCAACAGGAATATTCCTCCAGGGCTATTGAGAAAGATTGCCCCAGTTCATTGAAGCTAATAAATCTGTAATTGAATCTAAACGTGGAAGATTTCAGATATGCCATTTAGCAAGTTCACTGAGACCCAGAAACAGCTCAGATAGTATCATGTAATGCATCCCTCACACCATTCAACTATGTCTGAAACAAACCCACTCGATTTCTTTCATATGAAACAGTAATCCTTCATGTATTCTTTTACAAGTTTCTGTTGCTTGAAATTACAAGAATCTCAACTAATATCAGAAGCCAGATGATCTTTATGAACATTAAGTGTGTCTATATTTCTGTGGTTTAGGTTTCACCAGGAGTAGAACACAAAGCCAGTAACAGATCACTAAACTTGGCTCATTTCCTAATGAAAGGATAGCTTCTCTATTTTGACTTGACACTTAGTTATAATGAATTATTTATAACAATAATTGTGATACCAACAGTTAGTTCATTTTCTTGGTCTTCAACTTGCTTTATATCAGAATCCCATTGCTTAAACACAGTTATAATCTGCTCAGTGTATTCAACTTTAAAGTCCCGCCTGTAAAACATAATAATGAATGTCACATTACATATCAAGATGAAGAGAATGCTCAAAGAAAAATTAGATCCCACATTATGTAAGATGTACTATAAAAGAGAGGACATAATAGCAAAGGAAATATCCCTGTGGGTAAAGAAAAAGTAGTATTAGATTTATATTGATTCCAGAACCATTTTTTTAACTACTAAAAACATGTTTTCACATGGCCAGTATTCATGAATAATGAATACTCATTATTCATTGAGTAATAAGAGCATTTGATCATATATATATATATATATATATATATGTGTATATTAGAAAAAAATAATTTCATTTCCAAGCAGTTTTGTTTCATATTTTTCAGTACACAAGTAGAAATATTTCACGTAAGTTTTTTAAATCTAGTTTGGTATACCTAAGATTAAAAGGGAATGTATCAGAGCAGATATTAAGACTTGCGATCAAGCCTCTGGCAGAGGGCAAGAAGTAATGATAGATATGGGGGAGGTTGGTGAGAATTGGGGAGAACAAGAGCTCCACAAAGACCAAACTGAGCAGGGCACAGGGGTCTTGTATGAGAGGGTTTCTACAATCAAGGACCATGTATGGATGTGGCCTCGAACCCCCGCACAGATGGGGCCCAGGATAGCTCGGTGTAGAACTGAAGACCCTAGTGAGGGAAACAGGGACTGTTTCAGTCAGGATCTTGATGGCTGACTCTTTGACCCTCCCCCACACAAGCTGGGGAGTGACAGACTGGCTAGATCCCAGGGGAGGACATTGCAGTCAGCCCTGAGGAGACAGGATAAGCTGGGGTTGGACAGAAGGGGAGGAGGTCCTCCCCTGTTGGTGGACTTGGAGGGGGCGGGGAGAAGGGAGATGAGGGAGGGAGTGAGAGGGTAGGAGGGAATGAGGGAGGGGGCTATGCCTGGGATGCAAAGTACCTAACCTGTGATTGATATAAAAATAAATAAATTTAAAAAATCTAAAAAAAAAAAGGGAATGATTAACTCTCCCAAAATTCATAAATGATTTACAACATGAAAGTGAATTTTTCTTTCATATCAAACATCTATAAAAATGAATAGTTCCAATGATAACTATTTTGTAATGTAGTTCCATAATGAACAGAAATGACTTTTTCAAAAAAGATAACTTCCCCCTTGCAGGGTAGCCTTACTAGGACACAAAGGGAGAGGATACAGGGCGTCGTGATGTGCCCTGATAAGCAAGGATCAGATAGTAGGTGAGGTAAAGCACCCCTGTTAGTGGACAATTGGAGGAACATATGGGAAAGAGGTAAGGTGTGTGGGACAGAAAATGGGTGGGGGAGGGGCCTACAGCTAGGTTACAAAGTGAATACATTTTAGTAACTATAAAAAGTTTGAAAAAAAAGGGTTGAAAAAATTCTATTAAGAAATAAAAGGAAAGAAATAATTAGCACTGTCCTGTTGTCAAAAATCAAGCCACACATGATGTTTATCATTGGCTACACATCTCAGAATAGCCAAATACTGGAAACAATGAAGATTCCCTCAACTGAAGAATGGATAAAGAAATTGTGGTACATTTACACAATGGAATACTACTCAGCTATTAAAAATAAGGGAATCATGAAATTTGAAGACAAATGGAGAGAACTATAAAAGCTCATTCTCAGTGAGGTAACCCAGAAGCAGAAAGACACACATGGGATATACTCACTTGTGAGTGGATATTAGCCATATAATATAGGATAAGCATACGAAAATCTATAGTTCTAAAGAAGCTAAACAAATAGGAGGGCATAATTCTCATTCAGAAGGACAAACAGGATAGACATTGGAAAGAGGAGAAGACAGGGAACAGGAAGGGAGTCTTCCACAGGTAACCTCTGAAAGACTACCCATCAGGGCATCAAAGCAGATGCTGTGAAACATGGCCATCTTTGTCAGCATGCAAGGGATCTTATGAAAGAAGGGGAAGACAGAAAGACCTGGAGGGAACAGGAACTCCACAAGGAGACCAACAGGGTAAAAAGAATCTGGCCCCAAGTGGTCCTGCAGAGACTGATGAATCAAACAACTAAGGACCATACACAAGGAGGACCTAGACCCCCTGCTCAGATGCAGCCTATAAACAGCTTAGTCTCCATGTGGGTGCCCTAGTGAGGAGAGCAGGCAATGTCTCTGACATGAACTCGGTTGCCTGCTCTTTGATTGCCT
>JAQQSO010004768.1:0-12517 GCA_028658305.1 Pachyuromys duprasi | reverse complement strand
GTCTTTTTAGAGACTGAATGGTTTATCTGTTATATGTCTGTACTCCTATTGTCAGAATGCTGCTGGGCATGTAGTAGATAGTCATTGCAGAATCAACGAGTGGCTGGATGAAGGTCTTATATAAATCATGCCTTTTTCAAAAGGTAAAACTGTAATGAACAAGACTGTGAACCAAACATTAGGCAGAGAGAGAGAGAAAGAGAGAGAGAGAGAGAGAGAGAGAGAGAGAGAGAGAGAGAGAGAGAGAGAGAGAGAGAGAAAGCACGCCCAGGTTTGAGGTCTCCATTGGATTTCTTCCCTCGGAGCTTGGGGAATCCCGAGGAAGAGGAGGAGAAGGAAGTGTGGAAGCCAGACGTGTCCACTGGGAGAGCGTGGCCTATGGAATCAACGAAGCCGGGCTCATGGGGCTCGCAGAGAATGAAGAGGTAATGGAGGTGCCTTCATGGGTCTGTGCTGTACATATATGCTATGCTTTTTGGCTTGGTGTTTTGGGGGGGACTCTTGATACTAAGAGTGGGGTGTGTCTTACTCTTTTGCCTGCTCTTAGGACCCTTTTCCTCATGCTGGATTGCCTTGCCTAGCCTTGATGTGAGGGTTTGTGCCTCTTCTCTTTGTATCTTATGTTCAGTTGATGTCCCTGAGAGGCCTTTTCTTTTCTGGGGGGAGACAGGTGGATGTAATGGGGAGAGGATGTGGGGGAGAGTGAAAGGGGGGAGCTTGAAGGAGTGGAAGGAGGGAAAGCTGCAGCTGGGTTGTACTGTATGAGAGAAGAATAAAACAACAACAAAACAAAACATTGCCCCGCCCTGTGAATTGAATATCTGAAGTACAAGATGTAAGCTTGTGACTGTGCAATCTCTGAATGTATTTCTACCACTTTTCAGTTCTATATTATCTGAAATAAGGGAAGAAAAGCTTTAATTATATGAGTGTGCCATCCTCAGTTATTTGTCTTATGGTGATCTGATGATACATTGGACAAAGGATAGACTTTATTGCTGTCGCTGCTTTGTTTAACATAAAAAAATGTTTTACTTTTTCTCACTCTATTTAAAAAATGGCATGTGTATGCATGCATGTGCATGTTTGTGTGTGTGTAGACATGTGTATACCACTGAAGACTACTTTTAATGTTGGACGACCCCTCCCACCTTTTTAGACAGTGTCTCTTTAGTGTTTGCTGGTGCACACAACAGGCTCATGGCCTGTGAGGTTCCAGGAGCCCTCCATTCTCTGTCTCCATGTATCTCCTCAGAGAAGCAGAGGGGTTGCAAAGAGATGCTTCTGCACTTAGCTTTTACATGGTCTGGACACATGAACTGAGTTTCTCATGCTTGGATGGTGAACACATTAACCTGCACCATATTTTGTGCAGATTCAAACACAGCATGATGAGAACGTCAGCTTAGCCCCATCTTGCTCATGGAGACTGGAAAGGACAGATCAAAAACCCGGAAAGCTTGTAGGAATCACAAATGTCATTAGCCTTTAACCATTTGGATGGAATTATGTTCAGTTTACAGTCTCAGAAGGATTATCATAAGCACATAGTAGACAGAAAAAAACATTCTATGTTCTGCCTTAGGTATACTTCCTTTTAACAGGGAGATCGAATCCAATGCTAACAACCACAGGAAACAAGGGAGTCAGCAGTGAAATGACAGGCACTTAGGCACTATTTGGCCATTGCATAGTTTTCCTCTGGAAATCTAATTCAGCACAGGACAGAATAAGTCACACAAGAAAACAGAGCCCTGTACTGCTCTACCAACTCGTTAAGACAGCTCATGCTGAGCACCACACAGCCGGAGGCCCAGGCTTTCAGCAAGTCTCTTGGATGCTGCTCTCACTGTATAACAATTTCATAGGAGGGGAGAGAGACAAAAGTCCAGGAAAGAAAGGGATGTGACAATACTTTGATTTAAAATAGAGGGGAAAGGTATTACTAAAGTTTAAGCCGATTTCGGGGGATGGGGGTAGGGAAAGAACTGTACAAATTTCACACACCAAGAAGAGACATTTTTTGCTAGGAACTTCAAAACCAGTTCAAAAAGATATATTTGTTCTTTAAAAGAATCTAAACATATTTAACACAGGAACCCTTGTTTGGTTTGTGGGGGAACCTGAGAAAACTCACTTCACCTTCATTTTTTGAGTACTCAGGGAGCACTCAGTCAGCTCAGGGTTTGAACCTCATCTGGGAGGGGAAGCAATATTGCTTATTTACAGGGTGAGATCAACAGACGAAGGGGCCTGGGTGACATTGAGGGTTATGCAAGGGATTATCTGTTGGAGACTGGGCCTTACCCAGAGCACCTGGCTTCAAGGTCCTTAACCCATTCCCCTAGACATTTGGTCCAGAATCCAAGGCCCTTCACTCATCCTCCTAGGCATGTGGTCCAGAGCTCAAGGTGATAAGGGTTCAAAGGAGCAGGTCAGCTGTATGTAATTAATAAGGGCTTGGTAGGCAACTGGTTTTGCATTTTTACAGCTTAGGCACCTTGGTTAAGATAGCAGCAAGTTCTGTATTCTTTACTGGTTTAACTGACAATTAAAATAGCATTTAGAGGGGCAGGGTAGGAACTGGTCCCCGAGCCTGGGAATATGAACTCAGCTTGACTCTGCTAACAAAATGGGGAAGCAAGATGGAAGAGTTGCTTTCAAGGTGGCTGGGCTTTGGTGATGGTCTTCTTTACGTCCTTATGCTTCCATTGGGTTTTCATTTCAAAACCGGGTCTTATATTTCCAGGCGTTCCAACATCAGAAAACCAATATTCAAAGCCAGTATTTTTCCTTTAGTACCAACTGACAATTCATTTCTCAGAAAACGAAAGAGGAATGTTGACTTGCAACATGCCTACAGCTCATGTGTTTGCTCCCGTAGGAGAGTGATGTCAATGAAGGTGAGCTGGCTGAGGTCCTGGAGCCATCCTGGCTTGCACCTCTCTGATTTAACTCTTCTTGTACAGCAAGAACCTTGTTTTCAACATCCTTGCCTATCTTCAGACCCTGAGGTTTTACCTTAATTATGTTAGCTGTAAGACCTAAACTGATCATTTGACCTCTCCTACTGACACTTAGATACCTTGTCTAGTTCACCTTGAAATTGATGCACTTAGAAAGCCAGCTTCCTTTCTCATTGCACCTCAAAAATGGCCTATCACTTGTTTCTCTCATTTCAGTGAGTGGACTCTCCTAGGCTGAAGTCCTCAGACTCTTATGTGGGTTCTACCACACCCATCCGGTGGGGCTTTTAATTTCCCTTCTAATCTTGGAAGTCTTTCATTTCTATTCTCTTAGTATGGGCCCATCTCTGTGTTCAGGTATACAAACTTGAAATTGTTGGAGATGACTTCTTCAGCTCTCAGCCTAGTCCTTTCTTGTTTTAATCCATTTCAATCTGATTTAACACAACTTGTATCTTTCTGCCTGATTTTCTATCAAAAGATCTTATGTCTTTAATTACTAGTGAAAAAAATATGTCTGGTTGTTCTCCATACCAAATCCAAATCCCTTAGTCTGTCAGTTAAGGCCCCCGCATGATCAGGCACCAATTCACCGTGTAAATGTAGTCCTCGCTGCTTCTCTAAGTGAAAAGCCAAGCTGCTCCACTTTCATGCCTTCCCTGCCTTCTTCAATGAATTTCTTCTTTGTTTACTTTATAGAAAATGTCCGTTTGTTAGCCAATCAGCGTCCATTCCACCTTTAGTGTCAACACATTTTCTTTTCCATGAATTCTCTGTTCTTTCCCTGCAGTGGTCTGGCATTGTTAAAATGTTCCCCTCACTTTTTCTGAGAAGCTAGCATGACTCCCTAACAACCCCCACCTACCTTTCCCCTTGGAAATGGAATCATAAGCAGAACATAAACAGACCAGACTCACTGAATACATTAATTCTAGTAGGCGTAACCCAGGAGACTGCAGCTCTTGTTAGCTAGACATCTAGAGACACTTCATCTCCTGAGTTCCTGAATTCATTCCTTAAAATATCTGTTGATTTCCTGAGCATTTCCGTATCCTACCAGAAGAAACTTCTAAATTTTATTAAATTACAAACATGAGTTCTATTGCTTATAATTAAACTCTTAATTGAGTTGTCATCATTTAAATTATAACTTACTCTCTGAATATAAAATCCTCCCAAGCACCCAGCTCATGGAGACCATTCCTTCAGGTAAACATCAGATTCCAATCTTTTGACACATGTCAGGACTTACTGAGAATTATAGACTTATAGAACTCAATTCTATAAGTCATTTAAAAACAAACAAACAACCTTCTTTTACCCTTCCTCCTGTATTTGTACAACTATACATGGTTTCTTCAAAACTCAGGTTTTCTGCCAAGCAAAATATTCATTCTTTGTTGCCCAGAAGTCACAGAAAAGATGTTTCCTTACTGATTGACAAAGGTTGCCTTTACCACTAAAGCTGTACAAGCATAGTGCCAATATACTGTGACGACACTGACGCATGATGCAAGCTGCATTGCTCTATAAAAATGTGCTACTTATTTCAGCTGGTGGCACATGCCTTTGACCCTGGCACTTGGAAGGCTGAGGCAGGCAAATCTCAGGTGAATCATTGAGTTTCAATACCAGCCTGGTCTACAAAATGAGTTCCAAGGCTACACAGAGAAACCCTGTCTCAAAAAACAAAGCAAAACAAAAAGATATGTTATTTTGGAATGTACAATGTAGTTCCAAAGATATCTTCATCATATCCCTTCCTCACTTACTCGTCAGGCTGAACACTAAAACTGTCAGTATGTTAGTCTAGAAGTTGAGTAAAGAATAACATTGTCCCTTAATTAAACTAGAAGAGTCTCATGACCTCACTTGTATCTTTCTCTGAGATGGATTAGCATCATTCAGTCATAACCTAAAGAGTTCGTTTAATTCTTAGCGCTGGACCTTATTTTAAATTTAACTCTGAGCTTTCATATTTGTTTAAAAAATCATACAAATAACCCAATCAGAAAACAAGGCAAGTACCAACCAGACATCCACAGAGCCAGTTTAGATGTTGAGCATAATTCTGCATCTGAGGCAGCCAACGTTGATATCCCCAAGTGTGGAAACCGGGTCAGAAGATCTTGCGAAAGAGAGAGAGAGAGGAAAGAAAAGGAAGCACCTACCTTCTTTTCCAGTCTATCAATTAATTTTTGGAGTCTGTTTATCTGGGTCATCCACTGGTTGTCTTCTTCTAACAAAGCTTGGGAGGAAATCACAAGCGCAGAACGTTACATTTTTAACAATGTAGAATGCTTAGTTATCTACCCTTCTGCCCTGAAGGAAGAATGCAGCCTCACTGGTTTTTAAACACATTCCTAAAAATTTATAGTATGAGTGATTTCTAAGTAACTGAATCACAGGGATCCCTGCATCACTGGCTTTTTTCTTGAGCCCCTACCCGTAAAAGGTTTATAAAAAAAATGTTGTTTACAGTACTGGTCTGTGAAGCTCAAGACAGCAACCAGTCTTGCTGAGCCATTTTTACTCTCCCCTGACAGAGTTTTCTTTTGAAAAAGAAGGAAGCACTGATTCTAAACTCACCTGTAAGGCAGGGGCGGGAACAGATAAAACCAGACCCTTGAGAAGGAGTTGTGCTGCAAACCAAGTGTAATATAGCAAGGGGTGTCACCCTCCCCACTGACTACTCTGGGAATACATACGTCCTTTAGTCATGGCCTACGGGTGCAGAGTGCAAACAGAGCCTCTTTTTCTAGATTCATGTAAATGAAATACACTCATGTGTTTATGTGCCTGTAGTATGTGCTAAACGGGGTTATAGGTATAAGAGTGTATATATTTGCACATACACACAGAATATCTGCATATCTGGTACCGTTTAATAGATATTAAATTGGCAAAGTGTTATGTGCTCTCTATATCATCTGCTTTTTATCTATCATCTCTTATCTATCTATCTTAGTATGTGTGATAGACAGATGATAGATAGAAAGATAATAGATGATAGATAGAGAGATAAATGATAAAGAGATGATATATAGAGAGATGATAAATAGATAGGTAGGTAGGTAGTGTGTGTATGTGTCTAAGAATGCGCATGCATGCAGGGAAAATTCATGCATTTCAAGGCACATGTGTAAAAGTCTGCTGACAACCTGTGAGAGGTGGTTCAGCTATGAGGTTTGAATTTCTACTATGTGGGTTTTGGGGATCAAGTTCACGGTATCAGGTTCAGCAGCAAGCACACTTACTCACGGAGACATCTCATTCACTGGCCCTGAGTTTTCTAAATGGTTAAAAGAGAAATGATATAACCTGTGCGTGGCCTTGTAAACCCAGCACTGCTATTTTCTGGCAGTCTGTAATTTGCTTGGTGATTCCTTACTCTCTCCTTCTGCATAGTTCCTGTGCAAGTGCTGCAGGGGCAACTTTTGTGCATCTCTTGTTACAAGGAGGGCCATAGTATTCCAGATTCTGTTTTTATTTATTTGTTCTTATTCTTATTAATTACAATTTATTCACTTGTATTCCAGCTGTAGTACCCTCCCTCATCTTTTCCCTATCTCACTGTCTCTCCCTCTGCCTCCCTATGTTTCTCCCCTAGTCCACTGATAGGGAAGATTCTTCTCCCCTAATATCTGACCCTATCCTATCAGGTCTCATCAGGGCTGTCTGGATCCTCTTTCTGTGTGGCCTAGTAAGGCCATCTCACAAGGGGGAAGTGATCAAAGAGCAGGCAACTGAGTTCATGCCAGCGACTGCCCCTGCTCCCCTTACTAGGGACCCCCACTGAGCCTGAGCTGCCCATGGGGTTTAGGTCCTTGGTTGATTCATCAGTCTCAGCGGGGAACCCTGGGACCACATTTTTTTTTTTTTTTGGCTCTGTTGGTCTTCTTGCAAAGCCAGTCTGCTGTTTTTAATTTATCTACACAATAAAGGAAGAACATCGGAGTCTGCCTTACCTGGACTGCTGACATTGAACTGTGGGCTGTTTGGGGAGAAGCTGTTGTGTCTCTGGACTCGGCGGCTGGATCGCTTTCCAGGCCACTGAATAGACAGGACTTCTGGCTTGGCTGGCCCTTGCCTAAAACAAGAGCCAACATTGAACTTTACTGCGAGATCTTCAGTATGTTGTTCCTAAGATGAAATCCTAAAGTATCAATCACGAGGGGTTCCTAGGATTTTTAATGGAATATTTAATTGCTTACAAACATGCTCTGGAGAGCCAAGCTGATTGCTACTACAATATCCAAATGCAAGGATGAAAATGTTCTGGGCTTTCATTATTCTTAAAATTAAGACCAAATAAAATTTTAGTTTGTAACCTAGCTCTTCTTTCCATCATTGGCCATGTCATTAATAG
Organism: Pachyuromys duprasi; assembly: GCA_028658305.1. Classification (NCBI taxonomy): domain Eukaryota; kingdom Metazoa; phylum Chordata; class Mammalia; order Rodentia; family Muridae; genus Pachyuromys; species Pachyuromys duprasi. Next base: position 5,182 of record JAQQSO010004768.1, on the reverse strand, counting down.
AAATGAAATTTGTGTGTGTGATGTGTTCTAGTTTGCTTAATTTGAGAATACCTATGTTTTATACATCTTTTATATTTTTGTTCCAATCTACTAAAATTTCACACATTTTAAAAAGCCAAATAATCATAATCTTACTTCAGTAAACTGAATCTTTCCCCTCCCATGCCCAGATGTGCCTCCATTCCCTTTCCATAGACATTTCTTTGCAAGTGTTTATTGTGCCATTTACCTTCCTATCAGAACGCAACATAAAACTGCTATGTCTGTATTTTTATTTTAGGCTTTCTATTGGATTCCCAATGTGAGCTACCAAAGCTAGTGATAAATACATGGAATGACTGTAAGGAACTTCCAAGAAAGAAGCTTAATTAAAATGGTGGATTTAGAAAAAAAAAAGCAATGTTGTCTTTCTTGTTCCTTGTTTGGCATATAGAACATGCGAGGTGGGACTTCAATTTCAGTTTTATGGCAAACTTGAGAATGGAAGACGTGTTTAAGACATGAAAAAGAAGACTCTTTCTGGAGATGTTGCACTGGCCTTGGGTTGGCCTAGAGAGTTCTCTAGTTAGAGAAATCCCTTAAGCATCTGAGGCCCTTTCTATGTATTCCTTTTCCATTACAGGCAGCCAACTATAACACTCATTGGCCTTTGAGAGAAGCAGTTTTTTGGTTATCTTTTACTAACAAAGGTTTCTTTAGGTTTTTTATCCTGTGTTACTGGGTTCCATTTTCCTCTTTGTTGCTTCCTTTGTTTGGTAGTAACTAAGCCTCAGATTTCTCACAAAGTTCTGTGTGAAAATAGTTCCCATGTTTATGGTTTTATAGCATTAAGCCTTTAAGGTAGCCAGTCACCTTAAAGAGAGTGCCCCTGACTCTGGCTAACTGCAGATCTTCACTTCTCCCTCCCTCCACCCAAATCCAACCCCCAGTCTCACTTCCAGTTCAGTAACATATCACCTACTGCAGCCTCTCCTCAATCTTTGCCCCTACTAATGGGCTTGAGCACACCCTGCTTTCCTCCCTTCTGTGGATTCTCTTAAGCTCCACCCCTAACCCATTCTTGTTCTCAAGTGTCAATACTTAGAAACTGATTTTACATGGAATCCTCACAGCTCACACTTATCAGGATGCTGGAAGAATTTTCTACTAGGCAACACATAGCCACAACACTCTCCTAAGAACCATGGATGGCAACAGAAACCAAGAAACAGAAGACACACTCAGCAAAGTTAAGAGCAAATATCAGCCTCTAGAATTACAATCTTCCTTTCCCATATGCCTAAATGCCAGTGTGAAAACACAGTCAGTAACATCCAGGACAGCAAGTCTCCAGTAGAGCCCAGCAACCCTGCCATGGCAGGCTGTGGGTGAAGCACAAGAACAAGACCCTAAAATAGCCTGTATGAATTATGTTAGAGGTCCTTAAAGACTAAATGAGGAAACCTTTTAAAGATTTCTATGAAAACACAAACAGTGGAAGGAAAAGAATAAAACAGTCAAAGGCCTGAAAATGGAAATAGAATCAATAAAGAAAACTCAAACTGGAAAAAATTTGGAAGTGAAAAATTTACAACTCAAACAGGAACTTCAACAGGCAAGCCTCACCAAAAGAATTGGAGAGATGGAAGAAAGAGTCTCAGGAATGAAGACATGATGGAAGAAATAGTTACCTCTGTCAAAGAAAGTGTTAAATAAAAAAAAAATCCTGGCACAAAACCACACAGAAATCTGGAACAATATTGAAAGAACAAACCTATAAATAATGGAGAAGAAACCCAGGTCAAAATTCTAGAAAATATTTTTAACAAAATTATAGAAGAAAATTTTTCTAAAGACTGCAGTGTTGATATAGATACAAGAAAACATTCAGAACACCAAATGAACTGGACCAGAAAAAAAAGTCTCTCTCCTTGGCACATAACAAAGAAAAAAAATATTTAGAACTGTAAGGGAAAAGGAAAAAGTAGCACATAAAGCAGACCTATTACAATAACACCTGACTTTTCAATAGAGACTCTAAAAGCCAGAAGGCCTGTAAGGTGATCTACAAGTTCTGAGAGACATCAGATGGCAACCAAGACTAGTATGCCCAGCAAAACTTCCAATCACTATAGATGGAGAAAAAAAAAGATATTCCATGATAAAACCAAATTTAAGCAATATATACTACTCAAGCCCTACAGAAGGTGCTAGAAGAAAAATTCCAACTTAACAAGGTTAATCACACCCAAGGAAACACAAGGAATAAATAATCCCAGACCAGTAAATCAAAAGAGGGCCAGCACACGCACACACACACACACACACACACTCTACAACTGCAAAATAACAGGAATCAACAAACTTTGCTCATTGATATCTCTGAACATCAGCGGTTCCAATTTTCTAATAAAAAAAAACCCTACAGACTAACAGAATGGATGTGAAGACAGGAACCATCCTTCTGTTACAATCAAGAAATAAATCTAAAAAATCAAGGATAGACATAATCTTTGGGTAAAAGAATAGGGAAAGATGTTCCAAGCAAATGGACCTTGTTATACCTATTGTAAGCTGTTGTAGCCATTTTAATATTAGACAAAACAGACTTCAACCAACACTAATTAGAAGAGAGAGGAACAACAATACAGACTCAACAAAGGAAAAATCCACTAGGAGGACATTTCAGTTCTTAACATTTGTTGCCCCAAATACAAAAACACACAAGTTCATAAAAGAAACACTACTACAGCTAAAATCACACAACGACCCTCACACACTAATAATGGGTGACTTCAATACTCCACATTTGCCAACAGACAGGTCACCCAAAAAGAAAATCCAGAGAAATGATAGATGCTAGTTATAAATTAAATGAATCTAACACTTCACTCAAACACACCTCATGAAACTTTCTCCAGAACTGATGACACATATGTTCACAAAGCCAGTCTCAACACATACAAGAAAACTGAAACAACATCTTGCCTCCTATCTGACCACTATGGGTGCATTAGAGCTGGATTACAACAACAGAGACAACAGGAAGCTTACAGACCCCTGGGAACTGAACAATTCATTGCTGAATGAAAAAACTGGTCAAGGCAAATATTAGAAAAAACGTTAAGGATGTTTTAGAGTTGAATGAAAAAGAGTATTTATCATACCCAAACTCATGGTACACAATGAAGGAAGTTCTAAGAGGAGAGATTATAGCACTAAGAATATACATTTATAAAAGGAGAGATTTCACACTAGCAACTTAACAGCACTTCTGAAAGCTCTAAAACAAAAAGAAATCACAACCAAAAGGAGTGGATGGAAAGAAATAGTCAAACTCAGGATTAAAATCAATAAAATAGAAACAAATAAACAAGCAAAAGCTATACAAAGAATTAATGAAGTGGTGTTTATTCTTCCAGAAAAATCAATCAGATTGACAAACCCTTATACTAATTAACTAAGAGGTAAAGAAAGAATATTCAAATTAATAAAATTAGAAATGAAAAGGGAGACATAATAACAGACACTGAGGAAATCCAGAGAATCATAAGGACATACTTTAAAAACCTATACTCCACCGAATTGGAAAATCTAAAAGAAATGGATAATTCTCTCACTACATTCCACTTACAAAGTGACGTCAAGATCAGATAAACAGACCAATAACGCCCAATGATTTAGAAACAGAAATTAAAATCTCCCAAACAAACAAACAAGCAAACAAAAAAGTGTGTTGGGGGCGGGGAGATCCAGGGCCAGATAATTTTAGCATAGAGTTTTATGAGGTCACAGTTACTAGACCCAAACCACATCAGAACCTAAGAAAAAAGAGAATTACAGACCAATTTCCTTATGAACACAGATGCAAAAAATCACAACAAAGTACTTGCAACCTGAATCAAAAAATACATCAAAAAGATTATCTACCTTGATGAAGTAGGTTTCTCCCCAGAGATGCAGGGATGATTTTTTTTTTCTAGTTCCACTCATTTACCTGAAACTTTCATGATTCCATTTTTTTTGAAAGCTGAGTAATACTCCACTGTGGAAATGTACTACATTTTCTTGACCCATATTTCTGTTGAGGATCATCTAGGTTGTTTCCAATATGTCACTATTATGAATAGAGCAGCAAAGAACATGGGTGAGCAAGTGTCTCTGTGATAAGTTGAAACATCCTTTGGCTTTATGCCCAAGATTGGTCAACTGGATCTTCATTGGTTCCTATCTTCCTGGCGAGCCACCACAATAATTTCCAGCGTCAGAACCAGGTCCTCTGCATATATACCATGGCTTCCAGTTTAGTGTTTTTGTGGGATTCCTGAGTGTGCAAATGAGTGGTTTATTTTTCTTGTGCCTTCTCTTGGGCTATTTTCTTTTTGTTGTTATTTTTTTGTCCATTTCCAATGTGTCCAATGTATTTTTTGTCTTACTTTACTAAAAGATAGAGAGACAGAGAGAGAGAGAGAGAGAGAGAGAGAGAGAGAGAGAGAGAGAGAGAGAGAGAGAGAGAGAGAGAGAGAGAGAGAAAGCTCTGCATTCTAATTTCCAGAGTAGACCTCTTTGTCCTTTCCAGATGTCCTGGCTTCTCCTCTCTTAGAATTTCTGGATGCATCTTTTTAATATTCTGCAATGTTGTAATTACTTTTCTTAGTGTTAATTATTTAAATCATTATAATGAGTCCTTAGTCTACTCTACCAAGCAGAAAACTCATACTTTTGTTCTGAAAGTTGTTTTTGAATTATTCTTTTTTTTTTACTATTTAAAGTATTTTTTATTTTTTTGTACTATCATGATTATGGTTATCTATTTGTTTTCACTTATAATTGAGTTCTTTTATTTTGGTAATTAGTGAATAAATCTACTATTTTTGTCCATTTTTTCCTTTTTTATTTTTTTTATTAAATTTATTTATTTTTATCTCAATCACAGGTTAGGTATTTTGAATCCCAGGCTTAGCCCCCTCCTTCATTCCCTCCTACCCTCCCACTCCCTCCCTCATCTCCCTCCTCCCCCGCCCCCTCCAAGTCCAACAACAGGGGAGGACCTCCTCCCCTTCTATCCAACCCCAGCTCATCCTGTCTCCTCAGGGCTGGCTGCAATGTCCTCCCCTGGGATCTAGCCAGTCTGTCACTCCCCGGCTTGTATGGGGGAGGGTCAAAGAGTCAGCCATCGAGATCATGACTGAAACAGTCCCTG
>JAQQSO010004767.1:0-12517 GCA_028658305.1 Pachyuromys duprasi | reverse complement strand
TCTTTCTTTCTTTCTTTCTTTCTTTCTTTCTTTCTTTCTTTCTTTCTTTCTTCCCCCTAATTTTTCCTGGAGTAACAAGGTGGTTTCAAAGATAGATTCTGAAGAAACAGCCCTGCAATTTCTTGTAAAAATATGCAACTGCTAATATGGCACACTTTATGCAAGGCTTTTATCTTTCCTTGCCTTGGTTCCTCATTCTGAAATGAAACCAAATAAGGTTGTGTGTGTAAAGCACTTAGCGCTGTGGCGAGCACGTAGTTGGTGTTCCAAAAGTCACACCATTTTTATAACCATCACGCTGGAGAATGCTATGCTAAGAAACGCCTGCTTACAAAGTTGGCCCCTGGCTAGTGTCTGGCGACTTGGATTTTTCTAAAGATGGTCAAGGTGGCTCACTGTGCCTCAACCAACCATGAATATGACTTGTGCTAAACACCTGCCAGTGCCCAGAAAACACCATGGGTTCTGAATCTATGATAACCTTCTCTCACAGGCATGTTGAACTTACCACAAGCGTGAGAGGACCATGCGTGTCATTGTGTGCACTGGACTCTGGTGTCTGTTAAATTTCTGATTTTGTTTTCTATTCTTCCACTGTAAGTACGTGTGGCTGACTGTGAGAAAGGGCTGACTTAGAGTTTTAGTTAGGCTTACGACTACTGTGATGACCAAAAGCAAATTGGTGAGGAAAGGATCTATTCGGCTTATACTTCCACACTGCAGTCCATCATTTAAGGAAGTCAAGATGGGAGCTCAAACAGGGCAAGATCCTGGAGGCAGGAGCTGACACAGAGGCCATGAAGGAGTGCTGCTTGCTGGCTTGCCTCTTCATGGCTTTCTTTCTTCTTTTCTTTTAATTTTGTTTTTATTTTTGGTACGTTGGTGTTTTGACTGCATGTATGTCTGTGTGAGGGTGTCAGATCCCCTGGAACAGGAGTTACAGAGAGTTGTGAGCTGCCATGTGGGTGATGAGACTTGAATCTGGGTCCTCTGGGAGAGCAGCCACTACTAACTGCTGAGTCATCTCTCTAGTACCACCCCACCCCCAGCCTGCTTTATTATAGAGCACAGGACCACCAACCCTGTGGTGGCACCTTCTCCATCGATCACTAATTGAGAGAATGTCCTGCAGGCTTGCTTACAGCTTAACATTACAGCGGCATTTTCTTATCTAAGGTTCCCTCCTCTCAAATGACTTCAGCTTTGTCAAGTCGACATAAACAATCCAGCACAGTTAGAAGGTCCTTGGCATGGGGGTAGAGCGGGGCTTCGGGTGTGTGGGCACAGAATGGCCTGTCACACTGCTCAGCTCCTTTGACTTTATGGACTATTTGCAGTGTCCATGCTGTACTACACACTACTGTAGCCAGAAAACCAGCCAAAAAGCACCACTGTCCAATCTAAAGTTTCCTGCTTTCTTACCTAATAATTATTGCAACATTCACATCCTACTTAAGTTTCTTTTATTCAATATCTCAACATTTTTTTCTCTTTGCCAATATCCAGTGGATATTTTTCTTGAACAAACTCCAGTCTTGTGCTTCTCTGACTTCCCTCCCCATATCAAACATGGAGCCTCCCCAGGAATGTCAAATGGCTGTTCTCAGGGTTAGGGTTAGGGTTAGGGTCAGGGTCAGGGTCAGCTATCATCTAAGTCCCTAAGTAGAAAGCAGCACCACTTGCAAACCTCCAAGGTCTGTATTACTGTAAGATCGATCATGGAACATAAACCGTCAGGATTTTTGTTTCCCCAGTTGGTTGGAACATACACAAGCATGAACAAATCAGCTACCAAGAGAAGGAGGGCAAACTGGAGACATGGAGGGCCCAGTGTACAATGGGAACACTAGTTTTTTTCAATGTGAGACTTTCAGGACATGGCTTAACAGGCTTTCTGATGATCTATCTAAAACACGGTTTCTCAGTACACTTTGACAAGCACAGAAAGTGGGTTAGCAGGAACAGTTTCAGGAAAAGCTTTTGCCACCCTGTTGCAAAAGCTGGATGTAGAGACTTAAACAAAGGGTTAACTCTGAGTTCTAACAAAGCATTCTATGGCGCAGAGGGAACTACTAAATCACTGGACAGCCTCTGCGCCGGTTGCCTATGGGAAGTAGAAGGACTACAGACATTGCTTCCAGTGGTTTTCACAGCCCAATTCTAGAGGCTGACTGTCTAACTCAGCATGTCCTCTCTCTAACTCAGCCTCGCTCGCTGCGCTTTCTGACTCATGATTCTAAGAAGAGATAGAGAAAGCAGAAGAGTCATCCAGTACAAGTCCCCACATAGGGAAGTAACACCGGGGTGAAGTGTTTCTGGGATTTTCTAGAAAATAGGTTGAGAGGTGTCGCTTGGAAATCTGCCCAGTATTTTGAGAAGTACTGTTGTTTCATTCTGTTGTTTTGATTCTTATCTTTCAATTCCTAATAATTCAATTAAGCAATTACTTGTTTCTTTGGGTATGGGGATCTCATCAGTGGCTTGGTACATGCTAAGCACATACTAAGCAACACACTTCTATCACCTGGCTACATCCCTGCCCCTTGCAACTATTTACGCCTTATTGTGGGAGGCAACCAACCTGTGATCAGCTCAAGAAGCAAGTCACTAATGAATGCCAGGCCATCCATGAGAGCAGAAAACTAGAGACATCAAAATGCCCCTCCACATGTTGAAGGAGGTCAGAGGAGGAACCCAGCTGATGGCTGGGGGCATGCCAGTGAGCAACAGCCAGAAAAGACTCTGAATAGGCATTAGCCTAGAGATTGCTACATGTTGGGCAAGCACCTCATTCTGCCCTTTCCGGTTCTCCCAATGACTGAAGCTACTTCACATTCAGACAGTGGACTGGGGTCTGAAATAAGAGGGTCCCCTGTCTTTTCTCCGCTTAAACAGCCAGGACACTCTTAACTTTGCACAGTTAACCTTCAACACCTATAGATAGGTTCTGAGTCCACACAATCAACCAATCCTGGAAAATATTTGGAGGGAAAGTTCCATCTGTTTGAGCAAATACAGACTTCTCTCATGTTGCTTTTTCCAAAGCAATCTACAGTGAGTATTTTTATAGCATCAATATTGCATGTGGTATTAGCAATGTACAGCTAATTTAAAATATACAAGAAGTGCACAGGTTACATGCAAATGCTGTACTCTTTTATATAATAGATTTTAGATTCCTGGGTGGTGGTGAGAGGAACCTGCCTCCTTACAGATATTAGGGGCCAAGTGCATACTAAGGATCTTCAGAGTGAGTTGGCCACTGGGTTGTATTTTCTCCTTATGTGTATGGTGTTTTGCCTATATGTGTATCTCCGCACCCCATACATGCCTGGCTCCCGCAGATGCCAGACCAGGGCATCAGGACTCTCTGGAACTAGAGTTACGCTGGCTGTGAGCATCCCTGTGGATGCAGAGAATCAAACACAGGTGCTCTGAATAAACACTCAGTCAAACAGCCAGTCGGTCTAAGCCCTGAGCCATCTCTTTGCCCTCACCGTGTTGTATTTTACTGGTATCTGCCCATATTTCTAAACTGACAATGAAGTTTCTGTAGGTTTGGGGGTTAGTAAGGTACGACCTTTCATCACTTCCTTGCTATGTCTCTACTCTTCTCCTGGATTTACTATATTGAATTCCAGTTATAACAAGCCATTGCCATATAGCAAAAACTTACTAATATTTCCCTCCAAATTATTGCAGTTTTTCAATAACCCTTATTTATGGTAACAATTCTTATCTGAAGCCCTTTTAGATTTCTGAATTTCTCAGATAACAATAAAAAATGCAGCTTGTACATCATATAATATGACAGTTCTCAATAGGCAGCTGAAGTATCTAGTCACGTATGGTTCTGAGTACACATACATATGTATTCAAAGTGACTTGAATAGAGAGTGAGCATGGTCTCACCTCAGCTCTAGCTTCACAATTAAAAGGTTGGAAGTTTTGGTTTTCAGCATTTTGGGGGTTTACAGTTAAAGGTCCTATGGTGCAGGAACCTGAGAACAGCACTAGTCACGGTGATATACCACTAGTAGAAATAAGGGAGCTAAGATTGTTCGGAGAAGCAATGTCCTCCTGTACAAATCAAAACCAAAACACAGAAGAAAACAACCAGACAAGTTGATCAACAGCTGATAAAAATGCCTAGGAATAGGCAAAATTAAGCCCAAATGCCATGACCAGCAGGCATGCACCATGATCACATTTGCTATAGCACATTGTCAAGAAAATTCCAATTCCGAGTCATTTTCTACAAGCTAAAATTATTTCTAGCAGAAAAGACTATGGAAGTAGTAGAAAATACGATGTCCAGCTAGGCATGGTGCCATACGCCTTTATTCGGGGAGGCAGGGGCAGGCAGATCACTGTGAGTTTGAGGCCAGTCTGATCTATAAAGTTGAGTCCAGGATAGCCAAGGTTACACAGAGAAACCCTGTCTCAAAAAAAAAAAAAAAAAAAAAACAGAAAAGAAAGAAAGAAAGAAAGACAGAAAGAAAGAAAGAAAGAAAGAAAGAAAGAAAGAAAGAAAGAAAGAAAGAAAGAAAGAAAGAAAGAAAAAGAAAAAGAAAGAAAAAAAGATGTCATGTCCCAGCATGGCAAGATTTCGAACTGGGCCAGAGACAGCCACTCATTCCTCAGTCTCATTTCTTGTGAAAAGCCAGAAGCTGTCTAACCAAAATTCCTCCCTTCCCCACCATACCTCAACGTCCCACAGCAGGAGCTCAGTGGACCCACAATTCTTTAATCTCCCTATCCTCACCAAAAACCACTGCAGTAGATGCTTAGCACCAAGAGTTGAAGAATTGCTCTGTAGATCAACTTCAACAAATGGTTCACCAAATAACTGATCAGCTTCAAGGGATGAAGAAATGTTCACACAAAGCAGCTTAGGCTTTAATACATAATATGGTGGGTTTGTGAGGGAAAGCTATGTGCTCAATATACCTAAAAAATTCTATAGGACCTATAACATACAGGAATGAATTTTCTCTGGCAGATTAGTTAGCTCAGAAGGCCGACATTGAATGGATAGCTATAATGACAGACTTGGGCCGAGTTCTATCACATGCGAAGTGTCACTTTTCAGATCCAGATCATAACAAACTGTAACCTCAAGTTCATTAACTCGGTGGAGAGCTCCATCGACCAACGGTATCAACACTGAAAAGGACAGAGTAGATTGTACTCATCTCCTACCTCTGCTCGACCCTCATAGTATGTTAACACGGATTTTGTAAGTACAAAAAGTCTCTCTTTGTAGTTTAACGGTGATGTCTTCTTTTTCTGCTGGGACCTTTTAATAAGAATCTCTTCTAGGATAGTGTTAAAATTCATCTCTGTCTTCTGGTTGCTCTTTCTCCTGCCATTGAAGATCCAGGGATTCTACAGTAAGAAAATAAACAGTGAGAATGTGAGCTAGTTCCCTAATGCTGTTGCAGTTTTAAATTATAAATACAGACCCTCCTTTCGCTCCAGCTGAGGTAATCCTAAATGTCCAGACTGGGATCGTCAAGGCAAAGAACTCTTCCCCTCTGACCTCAGGCTCTATCCTGCCCAGCCATTTCCTGGAGAATCTAAGACTTCCCACAATGACGACGATGGTGATGTAGGCCTTTGTCTCTCCCAGTGTCCCTCAGCTCTCTAGCACATTCAGAGAACAAATATTTCAGATGACAAAGCGCATTCCTTTGTCTGTGTTGTTGATTTAGGCCTCAAGATCTTGGTATGCAAAACAGGTGACCGTACAGAATAATTTATTTGAACAATGAATGAGCATGGTAACGGATACAATTCACTCATCTGTAACTCAGTGATTTGGTATCATAGTGGTGTCCTAGGGAAGCTGTTGCTACAGGGATGTCCCCTGATATCCACATTACCATGATCCATGTGCTATCCAGACCACAAGCGAAAAGAAGCACCTGTCAGAGCTAACCCTCCTCAGGGCAACCTACCTGGATAGAGAGACACTCAGTCCTGCACCTGGAGCCTTTTGAAACTTAAACAAGAGATGGCAAGATGGCTGAACGGGTAAAGGTTCTTGCCACCAAACCTGATGACCTGAGTGCACTTCCTAGAAACCCGCATGGTGGGAAGAGGAGAAACAATGCTTATAATGTGTCTTCTGACTGCCATGGTATGGAAAAAATAGGAAGAGGGGAGGAGAGGAAAAAAGGAAAGAAGGGGAAGTAGGGGAAAGTAGGGGAAGAGAAAGAGAGAGAGAAAAGGAAGGAAGAAGGAGGGAGAAGGAGGAAGGGAGGGAGGAAGGAAGGTAAAATTCAACCCAATTTAATTCTTAACCAACTGAAAACCCAAAGGTACTTGAAAGAGGCCTGCAGATTCTTCCCTGAGGCAATCTGAAGGTAGCTTTCCTTCCCTTGCCTGCTCCATGCCCTTTCAGGAAGTAATCATCTATCAAATGACAGAAATAAAAGGAGTCTCTTGGGGCACATTCAGTGCTACTTGATAGTGTAGCCAGTGACTGGCTGATAAGTTTATCGTTCTACTGTTTCTCAATGAACATCAACCACTCAGTTCCTCCAGTTTTTGTGAGGATCTCTTCAACGCCATAACCTCTAAACATCTACCCCCTGATTTAGAGCAGGGGAATACAAGGTTAGTGTGAGGTTTAAATGAGACAATAAACTTACTGTGAACACGCTATACAAAGACCTATTATGGTTATATTGAACTCCATGGTTACTTCTCTAGCTTACAACCTCTTGACCTCACAGCTGGATAATAGCAGCCCCCTCCCAACTGGTCTTCCATTTCCAACACTCTTGCCTCATTTAACTCTAACTACTACATACCCCTTTCTTGTTGACTCAGTCTTCAGAGTTCCATTTGGTCACTTCATTCTTCTGACATCCCACCACCTGCAGGATAAAGCCAGAACAGTCTGACTCCAGAGATGTTCACAATCCAGTTGCAATATGGCATCCAGTGTTCAGTCCCGATCTTCCCCAATCACTCCAAATACTGCTCACAGTAGTCCCCAGAAGTGCAGGGCTACATCTAGTAATATCCGTCCCCTGGTCTATAGCTCTCCCCCCAACGCCCCTCTCTCCACCTATGAAACCCCGTCAACTCTCCATCAGAACTCTCCTCCTTGATGCACAACCCTTTCTCGCGTCTCTGGTTAGTGAAAATCTCCCAATGCCTGTGCCCACAGTCTCTCTCATTCATCACAATGTTGATTGTATTCTTCCATGTCTGTAATTTATACCGTAGAACTTCTAGATAGAATAAGAATTAAGTCATCAAATTTAGAAGCTGTAGAAGTGGTAGTAAAAAGGAACTTGAAACAAAAGTGTGTTTGTGTGTGAGAGAGAGTTAAATGTATGAATATATGAGTGTAGATGCATATAGAGGCCAGAGATTAACATCTGTCATCTTTCTCAATTGATTTCCACCTTAGTTCTTGAGTTAGTGTCTCGCGTTGAACCTGGAGCTCCTTGACTCACTTGTCTAGCCAACAAGCTTCAGGGTTCTGCCTGTCTCTGTCTTCCTAGCATTGAATTACAGGTGTGCCTGCTGCATCTTTTATGTGGATGTTGGTGAGCAAAACTCATGCCTTCATACTTGCATGACAAGGACTTCAGCAACTGAGCTATCCCACAAACTCTGTAAAGGTAGAAATTAGTGTTTCAGGAGAAAGGAGTGAGACGGGGTATAGTGAGAATTTTGGTTTCTTTAAAAAAACAGAAATATTATAAGAATGTTTTCATTTTAATTCCAGGTGTGGGATACGGGGCTGCTTCAGATTGTCCACAGCAGCTGACTTCGATCTGTCTCATGCAAGGGTGTGACTTTGCCAGTGGCAGATAGTTTCTGCAATTGTGTGACCTTGGGAATCCTGGGGACTTTTCAGAGGGTATATAAATGCTAGGGCCCTGAGAGTGGGTTGTTGGCTGGTTGTTGCTGGTGTTGGTTTGTTAAGTAGCTGTGAGCAAAGAAAGAAGAATTAGATATCCTGATGGAAAAGATCAAACCCTAAGCAACTCAACACCCCTAATCACCAGGAAGTAGTCTAATAATATCACCCCTTTCCTTTCTATCCAATTTTCTCTCCTATCTAGTGTAGGGGGTTGAAAAGGTAGAAAAAGGATGGAGCAGGGTGGAAGAAAGAAGAGCCTACAAAGCAGAAAAAGGTCAGCTACAATGGGTTCTCACTACACAGCCTAAAACTCTCTATAAATCATTCAGGCCCCAAACATGCAAGGCATACCCAACATGCCAAGCCCCAAGGGAATTTTTGGCAGGTGTATTTAAGAAACAAAACATACCCCTCTTCTGTGTCATTGGTAGCCATTGTCAATTCTAGGAAAAACTAACTGCTTTTTTTGTTTTGTTTTTTTGTTAGTTGCTGTTGTTGAAAAATTAGGAATATTTTGCCAAAATAATGGTTTGTATCCAGATTAAAATATAGTCAAGTCAAGCCAGGTCTTGTGAAATCTCAAAATTATGGAAATTAACAGAATATTCCAAAGGCTTAAAAGCAAATAATATAGAAAAGATCAAAATGCAGAGTTGCAATCAGCACAGGCAATACTGGCAGCTCAGAAACAGAGGGTTCCTACCTTGGAGAAACTAAGAACTGAGGACATGGAGGCGTCAGAAGATTGCTAACTCAATCTATACTCAGCAGAATGTCAATACAGGTTTAAGATCAGAAATACAGCATTTGTATATGCAAGGTTTTGAATTATTTGCCTTCTCTTTACTCTTCTGGAAAAGAACCTGATCATGTCGTCTACCAAAATAAGGCAATAAATGCACAGAGTGAATTCTGGAATCAAGGACTCTAACACAAGAAAAGGGAAAGAATTTGCCCCACAGACGTTGCAAGTGTGGCTGCTGGTTCCTATGCACTTCAGTAGGTGGCAGAGAGGAGAGGCTGTGTCTACACTCAGTGTTCTGACCTATGAACTATGATTGATGTGTAGCCTAACATTCCCTGAAAAAAAGGAAGCCTGAGATGACCATCAGTCCAGGGCCAGGGAGCCCCAAACAGGGGGCTAGCCTGAGGCAATCACCAGGCCAGGCTCCCAGAGTGGGGAGCAAGTCGGAGAGCAGAAGAACCCATCTGGGTCCTGGACAGGAGTGAGCCCAAGACAGATGACCCTTGCAAAGGGCCTTCAGGCAGGCCAGGTGAGGAATGAGCCCGAGATGACCACCAGACCAGTACCCTGGGGCTTGGACAGGGAGATAGGCTGAGATGACCACCAGTCTGGTGTTGGGTATGCCTAGGGGGCAGACCATACCCAAGATGATCCTGCTTTTTGCCATAGTGCATTAGTAGGGTATAGCACTCCTGACACCACTCCTGAGACACCTTCAGACACTCAGAGACCCTGGGCGCCACTAAGATGAGCAAGTAAGTGGCAGAAAAATGGAAAAGAAAGAAAAACAGCGACATGAAGGCACAATGACAGAGGCAGAACTGGAGACTCGAGGGTAGTGAGGAACACCCTGATGTGAGTAGCCAGCGATGCTATCTGGGACCATGGCAGGGTTCTGACCTATGCTGTTCCCAAGGACCACATCTGTTGCCCTGCAGTAGCAGGGCTCTGTCACCAAAGGCCATATCTCTGGTCTGGGCTGCCACCTGGGGACATGTTGATATCTGAGGGCTGTGCAGAACTGGCCCCACCCCTTTCCTGGGCATTGTGGGAGAGTTGGCTCTGGGGACATGACAGCAGGAGAACTGACCTCACCCTTAGCCAGCTGTAGTACTGCTCTCCCACAGGAGAGTGGGCCACACATTGGGGAGTTGTTGGTGAGATGCCCCCAAGGATGCAAGTATGGGAGAGCTGGCCCTACCACTCCTCTCCTGTGTGGCGGCATGGACAAGGCAGAGATACTCTCCTCCCACCTTGACCCTCACGACCACCAGCAGGCAGGAGACCTGGACCTGGAGTCGTGATAGCTGGAGAGTTGTCCCTGTCCTTCACCATTTACAGCACTTGGGAGAGCAGGCCCTGTTTCTCCCTGGGCAGTAGGGTAAAACTGGTCCTGGTTACAGGGGTTGCGAGTGAGAGCAGAAAGCTGGTGGGCTGGTCAGTTTAGACAGGGCTTTGAATTGGTCCACCTCAATGGCTACCCCATTGGTGAACTGCAGGAGTGTATGAAGGGGCCAGTCGTACGGATCCAAAACTGCAAGATTTCCATGACACAGGACAACAACAGGATATCCAAGAGGAGTCCCAGTGAAGTTCCAGTATTGATAGAGTGGAAGCCAGAGGCCTCATGCCAGACCAATGAGTCACTGCAATGAACATTTGCAAGCAAAGAAGTGTGGACAAAAGAGTATATAATGTGGGACACACTATGACATATTACAGCTTCCACAATGAGATTTTTTTTCTCTGTTGAGAGGGGAAGTTGCAAGGGTGGAGGGTGGGTACGAGGGGAGGGGAAAATGAATTGGATTGGGATGCATGATGTGAAATTAACTAAGATCAAATAGAAAGAAAGAAAGAAAGAAAGAAAGAAAGAAAGAAAGAAAGAAAGAAAGAAAGAAAGAAAGAAAGAAAGAAAGAGAGGAATAAAGGGAGGGAGAGAAGGAAGGAAGGAAGGAAGGAAGGAAGGAAGGAAGGAAGGAAGGAAGGAAGGAAGGAAGGAAGGAAGGAAGGAAAAAGCAAGAAGACCTCCCAATGTCCCATGACGATGAAGGGAAATTCCAAGATGAATGACAGCAGCAAGCAAAGAGATTAACCTATCCACAATATCAAATTAGAAGATTCCTAGGAAGAACTCTTGTAGAAGATATAACTGAATGGAGAGGGAAGCGCATAGTAAGCTAGTTAAACATTATCAATGTAAGAAACAAACTTAGTTCCAGAGAAAATAAAAAATCATATTGCAAAGGCATAAAAAAATCAACCAAAGTACATCCTGAGCCTGGCTGTATAAATAGGATCCATAGCATCACAATAATATAAACAATAAGTAATAATCTTGCTACTTTCATAAATGTTTTTGGAGGACAGGAAGTGTGTTTCTGTGTGGGTGGAAGAGTAGGTTATGCAAGAGAGCCACATTCTCTTCAGTTGTGAGAACCAAAACTTGAAATATCAAGTAACACAAGCATGCTACCTAAGAGATTATCTATAGATAAAGTTACAACAAGATTACATGGATCGATTTAGCTTTTCTGTCAAACTGTTGAATGGAGCAAAGGATGAGAGCTTCCTTGGAACATGACAGAACAATGGTCATAGGACAGTGGGACACAGAAGTCAATCAATAGATTTTAAACTATTACTACTGAACTCTCATTTGTTCTGGTTAACTTTTTAAATAAGATTTAAAGCAAAGAGGACACTTTCTCAGACATGAATCTCCTGTTTTCAAGGAAAACCAGCCTGCTTAAAGACCTGCATGCTGGCTTACAGTCTTTGGATTGATTGTGTGGCACCATAGCATAAGTGACTCTATTTTGATTTTCTTAGTCTGGTCTGTTGAAGCCTAGAACAAAAGCCCCACCAAAATCCACAGGTCCCCATGATTTTTGTTTTAAAAATATATACTGATCCTAAAAAGTTTTACAAAATAAAAGTGATCATACTGATAGTCAGAAACACTAGAAGATGAAAGACAGATCATCTCACCACCAATGAATCAAAAAAAAAAAAAAAAACACCTACAAAACCACCAATACAATGTGATGTTTCTATCTATCAAATGCTATGGAATCTAGATCAACACAAGGAAGGAAGCTGAAGACAGATTTCCCAAGAATAGTCATCCATGTCCGGAAAGGTCACCCCAACGTCCTTTTAATGGAACCTGTGAAATCCAAAGGATGAGCAGACAACAGGAAGATGGCCCTTTACACAGAAAATACATTAAAACTACAAACATCATGATTAACTTTTACCTGTTTTGTGATATAAGTTCCCCTTATAGTGCCTAGGCTAGTCTTGAACTCCTAGGCCTCCCAACTCAGCCTCCTGTGTGACTGGCACCATGAGCACACCTGGCAACAGTTTCGGTTTTTTACTATTTTGCTCTATGTTGACACTGTCCAAACTACTAAGTTCTCATATGCATTGCATCATCCCATTCGCTGAACAGTTTTTTTTTTTTTTCTGAAGCTTGTACCTACACACTAGTCACAAACTGAGAACAAGAGCCTGGCTTCAATCCCTCGTGCAGCTCCCGCACCAATCCTGCAGAAACCACTCCAGGGAAGGAAGGCAGGAGGGGAAGGCAAGGAAAACGTGCCATTCTGAGCACGTTTGGGAAGATTACTGAAAGCAACTGAATTTATGTCCAGATGACCACAGAGTTGGCCTATGGCTGAGAAGAAACCTTTTGATCCCCAAAACCAAACGGTGCTGTCTCCTCTGAACAAGGAATCAGTAAGATTGATTTTCTGTGTCAAGGGCTGCTCTCCTGTGGTGTGCTCACTCCCATGGATTTCACAGGTGCTTGGACATGGATGACTCTTTCTAGGGAAATCTGTCTTCAGCCTTTGATAGCTAGGAATAACATGGTTTATATT
>JAQQSO010004766.1:0-12518 GCA_028658305.1 Pachyuromys duprasi | reverse complement strand
CTGCTATGAACATGTTGAGCAAATGTCCTTGTTGTACGGTAGAATATCTTTGGGTATATTCCCAGAAGTGGTCTTGAGGTAGAGCTATTTCCAATTTTCTGAGAAAACAACAGATTGATTTCCAAAATAGTTTTATAAGTTTGCACTCCCACCAGCAACAGAGGAGGGTTCCACCACTCCCCACATCCTTATAGCCATACCGCCCTGAACGCTCCTGATCTCATCTGACCTCAGATGCTAACCATGGTCAAGCCTGGTTAGTAATTGGATGGGAACTTTCTGTTAAACAATTTGTATCACAGTTGACTTTGGACAACTGAAACAGTAACATGACCAATGTATCTGAAACCTGAAAATAAATTATCTTCGCATCCAGCCTCAAAACAGTGAGTGAAATACCTACCACAAAGGCGGCAAGGTTAAAAGCATAAATGACATTAAAGAACACTTAGATAATTTCAGGGAGAATGTAATGTATCCATGTTACTCAGGAGTTTTAAAGTAAAGTAGTAATGTTTAAGCGACCTTAAAGGGAAGGTTCTTAGGATAATAGCACTTAAAGCTCAGTAGGATACGATTGGTGTTCTAACTCTGGGCTGGTGGCAGGCCATCTCATAGGCTCTTTTCCTTGTGTTTGTGGAGCTCATTTACTACGTCTGTCTTGGAAGTGTGAGGGCATACAACAAAAATAAAGGACCCGAATCCCATCCATATTAACTTCAAAATGTGACTTTGAATAGATGACACCTATAACTTTCAAGTGATTTCTAGAAATATTAACTCATACCAAGGGAAGCAATTGCCTACATTGTAGGTATGCCAAGAAGTCGAATCAGGTCTGCAGTTACAAAAGTAATACTGTGCTCCAAAGAGAAGTGAGCACAGCTTTCCATTCCAGGGAAGATCCAGTGTCAATGGATGAAAGATATCTATGGGTGTCTCCATGGAGACACATTATGACTCATTCTTTGATTTAGTGAGTGACCTGAGTCCTCAGAAAATAATATAATTTAATCCCAAATAAACACAGAGACACTGAGATAAATTCAGTTCTTGGATTCACAATCAGTTGGTGTTTCCGTTCCTAAAAGTCCACAGCACCATGGAGACATTAAGACATTAAGACAGTGTGTGAAGATGGAGCCAATGAAATGGACTTCTTTTTCCCCCCATAATTTGTATAAATGCTATTGCTAAAATAAATCTTAAGACAGAAGAAAATTTTCATTATCATTCTCCTATAAAATCCTGTTTCTGCTGTGCAGATTTATTCAGATGCTTCTGGAGTTAAGATTAGGTTACATCCTTATAAATCCTTTGCAGATTGAGACCCTCACAAGCTGATTATGCCAAGGCTACAGCACATTACAGCACAGTAGCACATCCTCCGCAGAGTGTCCATGGCACTCTCTCTGATACAGTTACTAACTGGGAGTGGTGGCTTTCTGCTACTGCCCAGAGTTGGGAGAGAAGGTTCTCCCACACATTTCTAGGCTGGGAGAAGATCCAAGTTCAAAACTGAAAGATCGCATTCCAGGGGATTTAAACCATCCTTACATTACGATAAGATGGAAAACATTGGGGACTGTTTGTACATTTATTGCAGTTTGATTTTGATTTGCTTATGAAGTATCCCCCGTAGGATATGACCAGAAGCCTTGGCCTCTAGCTGGAAGCTGGTGGAGCACAGGGACATGTGGTTGGGGGCTGCACCTTAGCTTTAGCACATCACCCCTGTCTTTCCCTTTGCTTCCAGGTTGCCTGAGGTCTGCAATCTCTTCCTGTGCACGATCCAAGCTCATGTTGTTGTGCCTCCTTCCAATTCCAGATCATGGAGCCAGCGGGTTTTGGAATAAAATTTCCTGAACCATGAGCCAAGTGAAATGATCCCTCTATTTTAACTGTTTTTCTCAGGTGGTTGTTACAGCCACAGCCAGACAGGAAGTTTGTTGCCTGAATATGGTCATTGTAGTGACTATGTGACAGTGTGCATCCAAAGACTTGGGTTGGATTGCAGGAGGAATTTAGAAGAGTTTAGAGATGCAAGGTACAAAATCTAGACTATCACAGGGAGAGCAGAGTAGGGGTGCTAACGGGCGCACAGACCAGAATGCTGACAGGAGAGTGAGCAGTGAGACCATGCCCTTCACGCTTTAGGTTGAAACGGGAATTCTACCAGGAACTGGGTACAGGCCATTGGTGTTTCATTCTAGCATGGAACATGCCTATGTTATGTCCATGCCATGGGACTTGGAGTAAAGCTGAGTTTAAACGTGATGAAGAAATTGTCCAGCAAAGAAATCTCCCCAAGAATCCCAGCATCCAGGCCATGTCACAGATTTTCCTAGTTGTTTTTAGTCAGGTATACAGGGAGAATTAAGAGTGAAAAGCAGAACAGAATGTTGGAAAAACCAGCACATTGGCAGAGAAGATTTGTACACCAGCTTCACGCCTGAGTGAGTGGAACTGTGGCTATTGCTGTCATTACTATGGACTCCAGACTCCTGCTTCGTCATCATTTCAGGGCACACTCACAATGGTGCCCCTCTAGAGACCTTCCAGTACTCTGTTCAGCCCTGGACCAGAATTTCATTATTGGTCCGTCTAATTTCTTTGACGGAGCTACACCTGGGTTCTCAGCATCTCCAGTGTGCAAATAGTTATTGTGGACTATTCAGAAAAATGTTCAGGAAATTAGTTCAGCCAAATAGACAGCCTTTAGCCATCTTAGTCTTGACTGAGTTAAACAATTTACAAGCTTTCATTTTAGTTCCTTGCTGCTTCTTTACTCAGCCCCCTTCTTCTATAATATTTTTCAAAACTCCCAACAAAAGTTCCATGAATTCTTATTGACAGATACATAGGAATGTCCCTGCCCTTCTGTGACTAACTTTTATGTGTTTTATAACTTATTGACTCTTTACTATAACCGAGAAGAGAATTAAGAAAGTTAGTTTATTTCAGTGATTTTTTTAATGCTATTCTAAACAATAGGAATAATTTTGTGTAGTCTTTACATCTATATCTGCATCTACCTACCTATACCTATGTAATTTCCATAGTAACGTAAAATAAAAATGAAAGTTATACATCAGGCAAAACATTGACTTTATCTGGAAAAACCTTATAGAAAATAAAAGAGAAGTATCCTTACTAGAACAGTAAAATTTTACCTTAGATAAACTCACCTAAGAAATCATTGAGCATGTGGATGCAGCTTTACTGCATGAGAATATTAGAAAAAAATATCTTAGACATTTCCTGTATTGTAATCATGTACCTACTCCAGGAGAACCTTAGAATTCCTCCAGATAATCACCCACAAGGTGATCAGAATAATCAGGTAAAGGACTGATGACATCTATGCAGGAGGTCTTAGATTTATGATTTAGAAATGTGCTCCAGGTCAGAGGATATAGCACAGGAGAGAGAGAGAGAGAGAGAGAGAGAGAGAGAGAGAGAGAGAGAGAGAGAGAGAGAGAGAGAGAGAGAGAGAGAGAGAGAGAGGCTAAGAGAAGATTAGTGGGGAGGGGACTGGGCCCAGGGAACAACAGATGTATTCTCGAATCCAGAAACTGACTGGGGCCAGAATGCTTGTTCAGGAACCTCAGGTTTTTGTCTTCACATCTTCACCTACTTGGGTGAAGGCTGCTCAGCAAAATGTACTGATTTTAAGTGTGAATCATCTCATATAGATAGCGTTGGATCAACACCCAGACTAGTGTTTGTCTGAAAACAGAATTACAGCTTATTCAAATTGGCCTATAAGACAAATCTTCATGGGCTCTAACTCTCCTTTAGTAGATAGTCATCAACTGAACAGGAAAAAAGTGCTGATGCCTCCAGGCTCCACTTCTTTAGGCAACAGAGTGGGCTGAGTGTTACATGGCTGTAACAGTGTAAAAGGCACTTCTGCCTGGACAGTTTAAGTTAATCAGAAAGGAGGGATATGGGTAACGGGTCCCCAGGCTTTAGCACAACTGATGCCAAGATGGAAGTACCATTCAGGTCATGTAACCCAGCACAGCACCCCCAGCCAAAACAAGAACAAAGACCTAATCCATCAAAGTCCATAGTTCTGGGAAAGTCCCTAAATGCACTAACCTTGCTTTTTAGGCTTCTGTACTTTCTCTTCTGGCTAAGTTTTCTTGCTAACTCAGTTGTGAAAAATCCAGGATGTGGTTTCTGTGCTTAAAAGCTTACCCTGAGACAGGCTCGGGACTGCACAGGGGTTTCAGATATGGTTCAAGAATATACGTCTATAAAGCTAAAAACAACAAACAAAGTCTTCCAGAATACAAATCAAAGTGTCATGGATATGTGCTATGCAACATTTGAATTTCATCTGTAGTAAAGTAAGGCAGCACTGGAAGATTTAAAAGCAGGATCAGAATGTCTATTTCCCTACTTTAAATTCTCTCTTTTTAAAATAAGTTTATTTATTTATTCACTTCATATCCTGAATTCATCTCTACTCCCTTATCTCCTTTCAGCCCTACCCTCCCACCCACTTCTATAGACTTAGATTTTTTTTTTTACCAAACCTACTTTATTTAGGGTTATTAAACACCTTTACCTCCTTCCCAACCCCTCAGCCTTAGATAGATTAGTAGGCCAAAAAGGGTTGTAGACTTTTTTTTTTTCTACTTTCTGCTGATTATGTCTTTATGGGATTACTAAACTCAGTCATCAGGATACCAACAGTCCAGTCCAACGGCCAACACCAAGCAGCAACACGAATCAGCTCAACAAGTCAATGAAATCTGCAAGACTCAGTTGGATTTCCCGGGAAGTTCTCTGGACCATTTTTCTCTTTGAAATCAAGTGTTGAAGCATGAAGATCAGCACAGCACTGTCAATCCAAAAAGTGAAGTCTCACTTTGTATGGGCCTTTATAAATCTCCCTTCAAAGTCTACCTATGGATGCTCTCAGCTGGCCAAAGTCAGACGGCTTTCATGAGAGAGCTCACAGCAAAACATCATGTGCCCAGCTTGCAGCAAAATATCACATGACAAAACTGAGTCTTCAAAGAAACCAGAAACTTTCACTTCCCCCTTCTCTCTTTCCGTCCTCCCATTCTTCTCTGAAAAGGGGAGCCTCCTCCACCCCCCATATCAACCTACCCCAGCACATCAAGTAGCCCCGGGACTGATACAAAATGGTGGATACCTAATATGAGGACCATTTGTCTACAAAGGTCCAAATGACAAAAGATAAGAACTAGAACTGGGGCAGCAATGGTAAGAGAGAGGAAAAGGGCAGATCAGGAAGGTCTTTGGAAGAATTTGTGATAACTTCATTTCAGAAGGAAGGATAGGGGTGAGGGTGACTTTTGTGCTTTGAACTTGTGATCAATGAGAAGAGATGCCTTTCAGTGAGTGGAAGCTTAGACAGAAAGCGTCTAGGAAGAATGACTAGAATGAGTTCAATTTGTCCCATGCAACAAATGCATTACCGTTGCATTCGTTAACTGGGAAAGCCTTTAGTGGTGGAGGACAGAAGAACAAACAGAGAAAAAGTGCTGAGAGCAGAAGAACAAGACAATGCAAAATTGATGTGGGGTGGAGAAGGTCAATCTTCTGG
Source organism: Pachyuromys duprasi (assembly GCA_028658305.1). Classification (NCBI taxonomy): domain Eukaryota; kingdom Metazoa; phylum Chordata; class Mammalia; order Rodentia; family Muridae; genus Pachyuromys; species Pachyuromys duprasi. The sequence continues at coordinate 6,934 of JAQQSO010004766.1, read as the reverse complement.
ATTTCTGTGATTTATTATATATTTCCAATACTAAAGATAGTCTTTCCTCATTGTAATTATAGTTGAGAAAGGAGGGTTTAGAAAAGTGGTGATTTAAAAACTCAATCAGAGGACTCAATCTTATGGAGCTATTTCCCTATAGTTTCTTTCATGATAAGTGACTACTTGGAGTTATTGTAGTATTTAGAGATCACTCTAAACAAATAAAGTCACATAAATGCAACTTGGAAACTTAAAAGAATGACTATCTGACAATTATTTTAATGCCGTGTTAGAAAGAGGAGGAGAAAGGAACATTTTGTTGTGGGATGTTGTTTGTTTGTTTGAGACATAGTTTCACAGTGTAGCCTGGCTGTCTTGGAACTCACTCCAGGCCCAGGCTAGCCTTGAACTCAGATATCTGACTGGCTCTGCCTCTCTGGGATTAAAGCCAGCTCTGTGCCATCACTGTCTGGCTTTGTTGTGTTTTTTTAATGAATGAAAGTTGAAACAAATTCATTGTATGGGGGCTCATGAGGACCACATGTGGACAGCTTTGTCCTTGAATTAGAAACTGGCTTTCATTTTTAATGTCAAAGTAACTTGATTCTCCAAACTTAGACATATTTGCAATTGTTTTTGGAATAACTTTTAGAACTTAAAAGAAACAAAAAACCTAACAACAAAAATCCACTTCGAAGGAGTAGATTTTATTTTAAAATTCACTTACCTCCCTATTATATCCAACTCTCTGAACTCCTCCTGTGCCCACTCTCTCTCTCTTTCCCCTATCCACTCTCCCCCTCCGCAGAAAAGCAGAGACCCTCCCCACACCTGTGCCAGCACGTCAAGTTGCAATGGGACTGAATGCATACTGAGGCCAGGCAAGGCAGTCCCACCAAGGGTGAGTAGCTGTTCTTTTTTAAAAAAAATAATTAAATTTATTTGTTTATTTATTGCATTTTATTCACTTTGTATCCCCTCTGCATGCCCCTTCCTCATCTTCTCCTAGTCCCACCCATCCTCCCTTTTCTCTCCTTATACCCATTCCCTGGTCCCCTGATAGTGGAGGACCTCCTCCCCTTCTCTCTGACCCTAGCCTATCAGGTCTCATCAGGGCTGGCTGAATCATCTTCCTCTGTGGCCTGGTAAGGTTGCACCCCTCAGGGGGAGGTGATCAAAGAGTCAGCCACTGAGTTCATGTCAGTGACAGCCCCTGCTCTCCATGCTAGGAGTTTCCACTTGGAAACTGAGCAGCCTATGGGCTTCCTCTGAGCAGGCGGTCTAGGTCCACTCCATGTATGGTCCTTAGTTGGAGTATCAGTCTCTGCAAGACCCCCTGGCCCAGGTATTTTGGCTCTGTTGTTCTCCTTCTGGAGTTCCTGTCCCTTGCAGGAAGGATTTTGGCACTCTGCCCAGAGTTTGGCTATGTGTCTCAGTAGCTCCTTCCATACCCTGGTGGGAAGAGTCTTGCAGAGATCCTCCCCACCATTCAGTAAGGACATTTGCTCAACCATGTTCATAGCAGCTTTATTTGTAATAACCAGAATCTGGAAACAACCTAGATGTCCCTCAATGGAGGAATGGATAGAGAAAGTGTGGTACATTTACACAATGGAATACTACTCAGCAATTAAAAATAAGGAAATCATGAAATTTGCAAGCAAATGGTGGGAACTAGACAAGATGAACCAGAGTGAGGTATCCCAGAAGCAGAAAGACACACGTGGTATATACTTATAAGTGGATATTAGACATATACTATAGGATAAACATACTAAAATCTGCACATATATAACAAGGAGGACCCTAGGGAAGATACTTAATCCTCACTCAGAAGGGCAAACAGGATACACATTGGAAGTAGGACAAGATAAGGAATAGCACAGGAGCCTTCTCCAGAGTCTTATTCTTAATGGCAGGTTTTTGTTATTCCCATTCCCAAGCCCTACCAAAGTGGGGGGGGAAAGTAATGAGAAAATCGAGCCCAGTCTCCGGAAGTTCCCACACCAGCAGAGATGTGCTTATGTGTTAGGATTCTGAGAAGAGTGGGGTGTAGACCATCTGTGGCTGGAGTGGAGCTGTCTCTGAATGTGTTTGATGGAGTTTATTTAGAGTGTGCTGGAACTGCTCTCTGTTGATGTATCTCAACAGATACCACACCCCAAACACTGGTGTTTATTTTATCTTACTTTGGCTTTGTTACGTAGCCCACATTGGCCTTGATCTAAAGATCCACATGCCTCAGACTTCTGCATGCTAGGATTACAGGCAAGGACCAGATGGATGTTCGAAACATGGTAGCCAGCTTGTAGACTCTAGAGTCAGGTGACAGAAGCCAAACCAGAGGCTGTTTGCATTCAGGCAACAACAAAACCAAACCAGCCTGGGACTTGTGAGCCATAGTCTCTGCTCACTGTCCCTGGTGATTTGCTGTGTGTTAGGCAATGCATTCTATTTGAAAGGATGGAAAACACTAAAGAGAAGCCTGTGTAGTAGATTCCTCTGTTGTACAAATGCCAATCCAATGTGGACAGGATTGTCTTCAATTTAAATGCTCCTGCCAGATGCAGAGAGGATGTTGAGCCAGCATATCAATGTATTAGATGTCCCCAGAAAGTGAAAATATCTGTCAGCTTTATTGTAATTCTAGGTGGTTTGAAGTAAATTAAGTGATATTTGATATTGGGATGACTGAGATGTACACATGAGACACTTACATGCTGGAAATTGTCGACTAACCTGGGGGAAATCTATGAGCAGTAAAGAGGGCACAAACATGGTTCGTTTTCTCTCTTCCTTCCTTCCTTCCTTCCTTCCTTCCTTCCTTCCTTCCTTCCTTCCTTCCTTCCTTCCTTCCTTCCTTCCTTCCTTCCTTCCTTCCTTCCTTATCAAACTCCTGGCTGGTTCACATTGTCCTTTATTATTGTTATTATTTCAGAAATTTGTTTTAAATTCCTAAGTTCATCTTTCTGTGATTGTGTTCCTTCATCGAGGGTACTAACTGAGTTATTTGGAAGAGTGAAATCATGGGGACTCTTGTGCAGCTCTGGACTTCCTAGGTCTCCCTTGATGTTGGATATAAGGAAGATCATGAGGTAGATATATTCTCCCTTGTGATAAAAGGCTTACATGGAAAGCAGTTGTTTACCTCAGACAATGCTTTTTTTTTTTTGCAATGATCTTTAATTTGACTATATTCACTTACAGTTCCCTATCACTTTAGCAGTGTCTTTAGCAAATGTGACCTACCTACCCTGATAGGAACACCATATGGCACCTTCTAGTCTTTTTCCATGAGACATCCTGTTGGATGGGACAACCAGTTGGGTGGGAGAGCCTTTAGTAGCCTTTTTGCTGCTAAACAGTTAGTTTCATTTGAATCACCTGAGGAACACTTGCTTGGAAGTCTTAAACAAAATATACCAACCTGCTTCTCTTCTAACAAGTGTCCTTTCCAGTCCTATTTCCAAGTTAGGAATACAGTGGGCCAGTCCTTTATCCTTAGGGCTATTCAAGTCGCTCATCTTATTTATTCATGAGAACAAATTGATGGCGACAGTGGCATCTCCTACCTGCCTCGGTGCCACCATTTCCTGGCCTGTTGAAGACTCGATGGGCCTTCTGTTCCTCTGCACACTTCAGGACAGGGACACTTTGCTAAGCACTTGAGCTTCTCTCACTGGGACTCAACACCACACTCTGCCTCTACTTTTCTTATTTCACCTCTAATTTCAGGCTATAAATTTTAGCCAGCACTCGAACAGGAGTGAACCCTGCAGAACATTTAAGATGTCACTTAAATGGTGAGGGGCATTTGATGGAACCCTACTTTTTCCCTTGACAATGAAAGAGAAAGAAACACAGAAGCTTTGGAGTGCCCTTGTTTTGAGATGCTATACCTACCTCATCTGAGGTGTGCAAACCCTGTACTTCCCTTGTGACTCTCTGCCTGGGGATAGGGTACGTCCTTATGAAGGAGCTTTCTGTATCTTGTATTTACTGCAGCTTCTGAGACAGGTGAAGAACCCCTGTCTGGTGGAACACATTTTTCTACTTGTAGAGAGAAACTGTCTCCGCTTGCTCTCAAGCCCTCGGCCTTGACCTATCACCATAAATCTAAGTCATGAGACAAAGTTAGACATTTATTCAAAATTATTTATGGGCTACGTAATTTCTGTTGAACAGAGGAGACTGAAAACCAGCCCTTTCTAGAATGTGGAGTGGAGCAGTAATGTGATAACAGAAAGGCTTAATTGAAAGCTTGGCAACTTACAGAAGCCTCACTGGGCAGAGCCCACGCTCCCACACAGGCTTCTCCACTCTCAAGTCCCTCCAGCAGGACAAGCTCATGGGATTACTTTAATTGTTTCAGTTGACAATTCTACCTTTTCTAGTCAGGATTTTTCTATTTTTTTTTGGAAATAGAGGGTTCCCCCCCCCAATAATTTCAGCAGTATGTTCTGAGTACATTTCCATACTTCTATTTTCTCCCAACCTCTCCTGCTCATTTGGATCCATACCCCTTTTGTCTCTTGTTAGGAAGCAAAAAACATGCATCTAAGGAATAATAATCAAATAAAAGATAAAACAAAACCAAACAAAGTGGAATAGAACAAAACAACCAAAAAAGAAAAAGAGCAATATAAAAGGTACAAGAAATGCATGAAGGCACACACACACACACACACACACACACACACACACACACGAACACACACAGAGAGGAATCCCGTAAAAACAGAAAACGGGAAGCCAAAAATATGTATGCAGAAGACCTGTAAGTTTTTTTCTTTTCCTTTTTTTTTAAGCCTACAACATTATGAGACAAGGACCCTCCAAAGACACTGTTGACTTTGTTTTGGGTTTGCTATCTACTGCTAGTTTTGGGACCTACCCCTAAGAGTGTTTTGTTTTGCTTTGTTTTTTCCTACATGGAACTCCTTTGACGAAAACTAATTTTTCATTTATAAGTGGCTATCAATTGGAAAGAGCTTCTTAGTTACTACTTTCTGGCCATTTGGGTTTCCTCTTTTGAGAATTCTCTGTTTAAAGCTGTACTCCACTGTTTAATTGGTTATTTTTTCATGATGTCCAGTTCTTTGAGTTCTTTATATATTTCATATATTATCTCCCTATCAGATGTGAAGTTGATAGGATAGGCTTTCCTATTCTATAGGCTACTGCTTTGTCTGAATTATTATGTCCTTTGCCATGCAGAAGCTCAATTCCATGAGGTACCACTTTCTGTTCTTTTAGGGCCTGTGCTATCAGTGTTCTGTTCAGAAAGTCTTTTCCTGTGCTAATGAATTTATGGCTATTCCTCACTTTCATTTCTGTAAAGTTCAACGTATCCGGATTTATACTGAGAGCTTTAATCCATTTGGAGTTAAGTTTTGTGCAAGGTGATAAGTACAGATCTATTTGCATTCTTCATCAATCTTCATTGAACACAACAGCCATCCAGTTGGACCAATACTGTGTTGTTTTTATCATGGTAGCTCTGTAGTACAATTTGATATGGGAGATTGATAATGTTTCCAGCAGTTCTTTTATCATTCAAGAGTATTTTAGATATCTTGGATTTTTAATTGTTCTACATGAAGCTGACCATTTTTCTTTTAATATCTGTGAAGAACTGTGTGGGAATTTTGATGGGGATTGCATTGAATCTGCAGATTGCTTTTGGCAGGATGGTCATTTCTACTGATCCATGAGCATGGGAGATTTTTCCATCTTCTGCTATGTTCTTCAATTCCTTTCTTCATTATTATACAAGTTTTTTATTTTCTTGGTTAGAGTTTCTCCAAGATATTTTAAATTTTTGAAACTATTGTAAAAGATGTTCTCTGCTTTCTTTCTCAATTCATCTGCCATCTGTATATAGGAGGATGACTGAGTTTTGAGTACTAATTTGTATTCTACTACTTTGCTGAAAGTGTTTATCAGCTGTAGGAGTTTCCTGGTGGAATTTTAAGAGTCACTTGTATAACCTGCACATAGAGATACATTTAAGTTGATGTTAGCTATGAGTTTGCTGTAAAGTGCTTTTATTGTGTTGAAGTCTGTTCATTGTATCTTAGCTTCTCCAGGACTTTTATCATGAAGGGCTGTTGGATTTTATCAAAGGCCTTTTCTACCTTTAATGAGATGATCATGTGAATTTCGTCTTTCAGTTTGTTTATAAGTTGGCTTTGTGAATGCTAGCCAAGCAGTCAATGGCTAGGCTACAGTCCCCATTCCAGGAAGTTTTAATATTAGACAAGCCTGGAAAGAAAGTAACTACAGGTTAGGATTCTAACGATTGTCTTGTGTTGAGTGCTGTACTGACTTCTGTTGCATTGACTATCTCCAGAGAATGTTCTCCCTACTTCCCATGGCTTGGCATGGTGAATGGATCCCAAGCACAGTCTTCAACTTCTGTCATACACCAGGAATCTGCCTGATACCTGACCAGAAAACACACTGTCCCATTGCCTTGCTTCCCCAACCCTCACCTTGACCACTTATCAGCTCCTGGGATATTTTGCTGGATCTGTTTCTAAAAAATCACCCATTCCTTGCACAGCCTTTTCAGCAGTTTGGGACTCAGGGTCTCCATTTTCAGAGTGGAGGCGTTTAGGAAGCAGCATGTGTCCACAGACAGGAAACACTAGGCACAGACGTGAAGGCTTATTGCAAGTAAGCATGTTGCTATTTCTATTTTTATAATTTCAAGTTTCTTTTGCATGTGATTTCTAAGATGTTTTTCTGAATATATCCCTGTAGAGTCCCCCAAAGGCCTGAGATCCATGTGCTTTGGTATATGCTACAGCATGATTCTTCTAGTGCTTAGTTTGCTTTCATGCCATGAAGCAAATATAAGGATTAAATACAAAGCAGAAGTATGTTTCTTTCTTATGTCCTTCTTATAAGCAGACTGGAAACCTGTGGTTCCCTGAGTACTTGGGAGAAG
>JAQQSO010004765.1:0-12518 GCA_028658305.1 Pachyuromys duprasi | reverse complement strand
ACTCTAACCAAGCAAGTGAAAGACCTATATGAAAAAAATTTCAAATCTCTGAAGAAAGAAATTGAAGAAGATCTTAGAAGGTGGAAAGACCTCCCGTGCTCATGGATTGGTAGGATTAATATAGTGAAAATGACCATATTGCCAAAAGCAATCTACAGATTCAATGCAATCCCCATCAAAATACCTTCACAATTCTTCACAGACCTTGAAAGAAAAATACTCAACTTCATATAGAGAAACAAAAAACCAGAATCTCCAAAACAATCCTCTACAACAACAGATCATCTGGAGGTATCGTCATCCCTGACCTCAAGCTGTACTACAGAGCAATAGTAATAAAAACTGCATGGTATTGACATAGTAACAGAATAGTGGATCAATGGAACCGAATAGAAGACCCAGAAATGAACCCACATGCCTATGGAAACTTGATTTTTGATAAAGAAGCCAAAACCATTCAATGGAAAAAAGACAGCATCTTCAACAAATGGTGCTGTTCCAACTGGATATCTGTATGCAGAAAAATGAAAATAGATCCATATTTATCACCTTGCACAAAGCTAAAGTCCAAGTGGATCAAAGACCTCTTCATCGTTTTTATAATCATAGACAAAAATCTCTTCCCCAATATAACACATTCCATGACTTCTATTCTTATGCTAAATCATCTTTAAAATATGTAGGTTGATCTAATTCAGCAGGATTTGTTGTTGTTTGTTTTTTATTTATTTGTTTTTTAAAATGCAGCATCTCTCAGATAATCTTATTCCTTCTTACTGTTTATCAAGGTACAGTTAGGTCCTTATAAATCCACACATAGGCATTTGCATAAACACAGATACAATATGCAGTGCCAGTTAAAATATGTATCTGTTAAGATTGAAGTAATATTAATCTGAGCTCCCCATTTTTGTAGGAGATCTCTTCCCCGTAGGTTTATGGCTATATTGGCCACACAAGGCTTTAATCTTCCTATTTGACCTTTTGGTCCCACACATTTAATTTGTCTTTTGCTTTAATGTTCCAGTCCCTATACATGGTATAGATAACTTCTGAAGGGGCCAATAATGATTCTATGATTCTCATGAAATTATAGTTATATCACGTCCTGTGTACATCAAACCTTCAATTTTAATATAATTTAATTTTAATTTTGGTCTCTGGCCATTGATAACAACTTGACAGAAAATAAATAAATAAATAAACAACAACAACAATAAAACTGGCTCAAAAGTTTTCTCCAAGCTGACTAATTCAAACAGGCTTGTCTATGCTTCTCACCGAATTACTCCCCCTGAACTCCATGAACTGAACTGCACAAACTGAATTGTACTCAACTGAATTGCACTAAACTGCACCAAACAGTACTGTAATCCCAAACTCTACTGTACTGTCTCCACAAACTCTCTCTCTTATATGTTATTAAATAGCTTCTCTTTCCTGTCTTTTCTCCTGAGAGTTGGGTGTATCCTATTTATGACTCATTCTATCAAAGCTTTCTCTGATTCATAACTTTGTGTGTCCCTCAATTAGCCATCATGAAGGTGTGCAATAAATTTAGGCTAGAAGGATTAAAGGTGTATAGTCTAGCCAGAGGGATTAAAGGTATATACTAAGGGTGTGTTTGTATTCCAGCCCAATCACACACATCTAGGTCTTTGGATGCTATCCCTTGTCAGAGCAGTCATGTTGCTAGATTAATATTCTTCTACAATATGCAAATAAAAATAAAGAATGATGGCTAACTGAAATTAGTTAAGTCTAGAACATTTGTGTGTGTATTAGAATGCAAAAAATAAAAATAATAAGGAAATTGCTGACTCAGTAGATTTAAGAAGATGTGCCTAGAATATAAATAGTGATAATAGCCAGCTAGCATTTATTGGATTCGTTATTTACTTAGTTATCCTATTTATTATGGACTAAACCCCATTATAAGCAATTTTTAGTGTTATTTAATCATTGCAACTAACCTATGGAGGTGAGCACATTTGTTATTAATCCTATTATACATGCACAAAAACGTTAGTCAGATGAGACAGAAGGGTGTTATGTATTATATCTAAGGTACTATAGATAGAAAATACTGGGATAAGAATTTTCTCAGCAGGTAAAGGTGCTAGCCATCAAGCCTGTTAAGTTGAGCTCAATTCCTGGGAAAAACATGGTAGAAAAAGACAAGAAACTTCTACAACTTTTTTCTGACATCCACACATTTCACACATGGCATGAACATGTGTGAAAAATCTCACATACAATGCAAAAGAAAATCTGTAACACAAATATTCCAGCTCTAGAATCTAGAACTAGACAGCTTATTTATCAGAAAATACTACCTAAATATACTCACTAACATTATTTTCTGAGGGGAATTAACATTTACTAAGTACTTTATACCAGACGTTATGCTATGGTATGTTACAAATAAATGATGGATTTAATCTTTATAATAAACCAGAGATTAGGGCCCATTTATTTATTTTATTTTATTTACACCCTGCCCTCATCTTTCCCTCCCTCATCCTCTTCCAACTTCCCTCTCATCTCACTTCCCTGTCCTCCCCACTCACCATCTACCTTTTTTCCCTTCTCAGAAAATGGGAGTCCTTCCATGAATATCAACCAGTCTTGGCATATCAAGTTGCAGTAAGTTTAGGTGCATCTTCTTCCATTGAAGCTGAACAAGGCAGCCCAGTTAAGTGAGAGGGATCCAAAGGCAGGCAACTGAGTCAGAGACAGTGTGGGTTCCAACTTCAGTAGTCTCACATGAATACTGAGCTGTACAACTGTTACACATGTGCAGAGGGCCTAGGTCCATGTCATGCATGCTCTCTGGTTGGCAGTGCAGTCTGTATGAGCTCCTATGGTTAGTTGATTCTGTAGGCTTTCTTGTGGTGTCCTTGACCTCTCTGGCTCCTTCAATCCTTCCTCCTCCTCTCCCACAAGATTCCCCAAGCTCTGCTTAGTCTTAGTCTTTGGCTGCATCCAGCAGTTGCTGTGTAAAGTCTCGGTGATGATAGTTTTGCTAGGCTCCTATTTGCAATCATAGCAGAATATCATTAATAGTGTCAGGGGTGGGCACCATCTCATGGCATGGTTCTCAAGCTGAGGCAGTCATTGGTTGGCTCTTCCACAAATTCTGTTCCAGCTTTTACCCCTGCTTATTTTTTAGACAGAATAAATTGTGGGTCTAAGGTTTTATGGCTGAGTTCGTGTCCTAATCCCTCCTTTGGAAATTTTGCCTGGTTATAGGAGATGGCTGATTCAGGCTCCATATCCCCCATAGCTAGGAGTCTTAGCTAGTGTCCGCCTTAGAGATTCTTGGGTGTTTCCATTATCCTAGGTTTTTAGCACCTTCCAGAGATGCCATCCATCCAGTTCTTTCTCCCAGTCTCTCCCTATCTCCTCCTCCCACTTCATTCTTCCTATCCCCATCTCCACTCAGTTCCCCCTCCATCCATTCACCCCCAATATCTAATCTATTTTCTCTTCTCAGTGAGATTCAAGCATATCCCTTTGGACTCTCCTTGTTACTTAGCTTCTTTGGATCTTTGTTTTTAGAATGGTTATTCTGTACATCAAGACTAGCATCTACTTATAAGTGAGTACATATTATGTTTGTCTTTCTAGGTCTCGGTTATACCTCATTCAGGATGATCTTTTCTAGTTCTATGTATTTGCTGCAAACTTCATGTTTTTAATGTCTGGGTAAAACTCTCTTATATAAAATGTTCCACATTTTCTTTATTCATTCTTCAGTTGAGGGTCATCTAGATTGCTTCCAGTTTCTGGCTATTATGAATAAAGTTGCTATGAACATAGTTGAGCAAATGTCCTTATGAATAGAGGGGCATCTTTTGGATATATGCCATTGTGGTATGATGGCATATATATATATATACACATATATATATATATATATATATGGGTGGTATAGCTGGGTCTTGAGGTAAATCTATTCCCAATTTTCTGAGAAACAACCAAATTTCTAAAGTAGTTGTACAAATTTGCACCCCCGTCAGCAATGGAGGACTGTTCCCCTTGTTCCATATACTTGCTAGCATGAACTGTCACTTGAATTTTTTATCTTGGCCATTCTGATGGGTGTAAGATGGAAGCTCACAGTTGCTTTGATGTGCATTTCTTTGATGCCTAAGGAGGTTGAACATTTCTTTGTTTCTAAGGCATTAAAGAGTCCTCTGTTTAGTATTTTCTGTTTATATCTGTATCCTATTTTTATAGATCTGCATGATTAACATAGTAAAAATGGACATCCTAAGAAAAGCAATCTAAAAATTCAACTCAATTCCCATCAAAATTTAAACACAATTCTTTTTTCACAATTTATTCGTTATATATCCCGATTGAAGCCCCTCCCTCAGCTCCTCCCACTCCCACCCTCCCGCCCTCTTTCTCTTTATCCTCTTCCCCTAGCTCACTGAAAGGGGGAGTTCTCCTCCTTTGCCATCTGCCCATAGCTTATCAAGTCTCATCAGGACTGCCTGGATCCTCTTCTTCTGTGGCCTTACTAGGCAAATGATGAAAGAGCAGGCAACCAAGTTCATTACAGAGGCAGCCCCTGCTCCCCTTACTCGAAGACTTTCATGGAGCACTGAGTTGCCAATTGGCTACATCTGAGAAGGGGGTCTAGGTCCTCTCCATGTATGGTCCTCCGTTTGTGCATCAGTCTCTGCAGGACAGCCTAGGCTCAGCTTTATTAGCTTTGTTGCCTCCTTGTGTGACTCCTGTCTCCTCCATGTCCTTCTATCCTTCCTCCATTCTTCTTCCATAAGACTCCCTGCACTCTCTGCTCAAAGTTTTGCTGTGAGTCCCAACATCTGCTTTGATCCCCTCCAACCCAATTCTTTACAGATCTTGAAGAACATTACTCATCTTCACATGGAAAAAAACTAGGATAGGTAAAACAATCCAGTACAATAAAAGAACTTCTAGAGTTATAACTATCTCTGATTCCAAGTTGTACTACAGAATAACAGTAATAAAAACTTGCACGGTACTGGCATAAATGCAGACAGGTTGATCAATAAAATTGAATCAAAGAACCAGAAGTAAACCCACACACTATGGACACTTGATTTTTGATAACTCAAAACTAAACAATGGAAAAAAGAAAGCATCTTCAACAAATGATGCTGGTCTAACTGGATGTATGCATGTAGAAGAAAGCAAATAAATCCATATCTATCACCCTGCACAAAACTCAAGTCCAAGTAGATCAAAGACCTCAAAATAAAACCAGACACACTAAATCTATTAGAAGAGAAAGTAGGTAATAGCCTTAAACACATTGGCATAGGGGACAAATTACTGAACAGAACAGGAACATCTCAGGCTCTAAGATCAACAATTAAGAAATGGGACCTCATGAAACTGAAAAGCTCCTATTAGACAAAGGACACTGTCAAAAGGACAAAATAGGAGCCAATAGAGTGGGAAAAGATTTTCACCAACTCCGTATCTGACAGATGGCTGACATCCAAAATATATAAGAAACTCAAGAAACTAGATATCAACAAACCAAATAACCCAATTAAAGAATAGGGCCTATTTTTAAAACTCCAATAGTGCTACAAGAAAGTAGCTAGATCTATGGTTGACATGTACAAAATCCCAAAAGGCAAAGGCTAATAAAGTTTTGGGGTTGGAATTTGAACATATCTTCCTCCCACCTAATGCTTATAATGAAGAAATGTTCCCACTGTTTCTATGTTCAGTTTCACTACATCTTTTCTATACTCTTAAGCCACTGTGATTTTTTTTTTATAAAACGCGTACATGCATAGACATCAAATTACTTTAGTAGCTCTCCTTTGTTTGCTTCTTTGTTTGTTAAGGAAGGCCCCTGCTGTCTCTGACATGAACACAGCAGCTGGCTCTTTGATAATCTCCCCTTGAGGGGGGAGCAGTATTACCAGGCCACAGAGGAAGAAAATGCAGCCAGTCCTGGTGAGACCTGATAGGCTAGAGTCAGATGGAAGGGGAGGAGGACCTACCCTATCAGTGGATTAGGGGAGGGGCATGGAAGGAGAAGAAGGAGGAAGGGTGGGATTGGGATGGGATGAGAGAGGAGGCTACAGCTGGAATACAAAATGAATAAATTGTAATTCATTAAAAAATGAATTAATTAAAAAAAAAGGAAAGCCATTCCTTCTGGACGCAGTGGCACACACCCTTAATCCCAACACTGAGGAGGCAGAGGCAGGCAGATATCTGTGAGTTTGAGGCCTATTCTAGATTGTGAAAAAAAAAACAATAAAACAAACAAACAAACAAAGAAGGGGGGGGGAAGAGGTAAGCCCCAGGAAAAGTTGGGATGGGATGTGGTAGAAAAGTGATTGACATGTGACAGATGCTTTAGAGCCAGTGTATAATTCATTCTGTGATAAAGATCTGCTAAAGGAAAGAACTTGAACTGTTCTTTGTTCTTGTTTAAATGCCTCTCTGGTTTCTATGTGGAGAGTTTGTAAAAAGGAACCAAACTGAAGCCATTTTGAATGCAAATTCCATTTTGAATAGGGGTCAAATAAAGTTTAAGCTTCCAAGACCTTCCAGGGTAACTGGCTGTTACTGTACTTTTCTATTTTATTTTATTGTGGTTCCTTATACCTCTACCTTCCTTCTCCACTCTAATCCCTTCTATACCAGGTAGGAGAAAAAAAAAGTTTACGGGGGAGAGGGGGCAGAGCTCTCTTTTGCTACTTCCTGCTGTTTAGGGTATTTGGGGTCCTTTGGGCAAGTCCAATCTGCCTTTCAGGAGATCTCTGATTTCCTATTCTTGTCAAACTGCAACAACAGCAACCAGGAGTAGCAGGAGAGAGCAGCAGCAGCCTTCTTTCTCAGAGTCCCCTTCTCTCTCAGAGTCCTCAGAATTAAACTGTCTGCAGCTGGCAAAGAACCCCTCTTAGAGCCCATAGGAGGCAAATAGTTTGCTGCTCTGGAAAATCTGAATGAGCCCCATACCACACGTCTGGGATTAAAACAAAAACATGTTTACATAACAAGACTGAGTTTTTAAAGACACCAAAACTTCTACATTTCTCCCCTTTAGTCTAAAATAATGGCATTTTCTCTAAGATGAATGAGGTTTGTTGTTGATTTCTTAAAAGAAGATAATCAATGAACCAAACACTTTTTGAATCAACAGTTTCTTCTATAACCTGGTAACTCTTGGGTGTTCTTGTCCATATCACCTGGTGTTTTTGCCACTCAGCCTCCAGCTAGGACTCCAAAACTGCTTCCTAAAAGCAAAAGGTTACATTGTATGTCCCTCTTGGACATGTATCCATCCAATGACCTCCTCTACTACAGTGTCTACAAAACCTGGGTGATTTGGCATTCTTACTGAGAATCCAGTATTGCCAGAAATGGCTTTGTTCACTTTTTCCAAGAAACATACCATATCTCTCAGAGTTAACGCACAGACCATTTTGAGCTCTGAGGCTTTAAGTGGCTTGGTCACCTTTTTTCAAATGACTGAATTTACAGCAATTGAAGCACTGGACATTTTGATATCTAAGGCTTTTAGTAGCTACTGGGAAAACTAATGGTGGTAATCTCTTAACCTTAGGCTGCTCCTCTGGCAACTCAGTTTGCTCAAGATTAACCCTGACCTTGAAATGGGCTGTCTTTCTTTAACCCTTTTACACTGTATGGCCCTCTGCTCCTGTCAGCCCAAGCCTGCCCAGAAGCTGTGGGAACTTGACTCCAAAAGTTCAGGAACTTTTCAGGTTGACAATTTTGGGAAACTCTGGCTTTCCGTTACCAGATCTGAACCCTTTTTTTCCTCCCTTTTCTATCAGTGCTATTCACTTCCCAAGTGCTTCTATTTCTACCCAAAAACTCTCTAGTTGCACAGCCAACTCTACAAACCTTTCAAAAGCTAGAGAATTAAGTGACACTTCTAGTTTTCCTATTTCATCTTTTTTGTTGTTGTTATTGCTCATATCTCTCCATATCCATTTGCAACTTTTCAAACAGTTTAATCATTCTCCCAACCTTTGAGATGAAATACAGGAAGAAGACTAAGCAAAAACAGAAAATTCTCCCCTGGGAGTAAAGCATGAGAGAATCCAGCAGCAGCAGCCACAGTAAACCTTTTGCTCATATCCTGAAACAGCATATTCATTTATTCGTACCCTGAGGTCCCCTCTATGACATTAGAAACCAGATTATCCATTATTCCAAGACCTACTTTTGGAGGACACTTGCAAGCGCTAATTTTTTAAACTATTTATTTACGCTATGCCCCTTTCTCCTTTCTCCACCTCAATCCCTTCCAACACCAGGTAAGAGAAAGAGAAGGTTAGTGGTAAGAGGGGTCAGTATTTTCTTTGCTCCTTCCTGCTGATTAGGGTCATTGGGTTCCTTGGGTCAAGCCCAATCTTAGTTTCAGGATAACTTCAAGTTCTTCTTGTCAAATTGTAACAACAGCAACCAGGAGAAATGGGGTGGGGAGGGAGCAGCAGCAGCATTTCTCTTTCTCAGAGCCCCCCAACACTTTCCAGGCTCTGGCATTTATTCCCTCTCCAGAGTCCTCAGAATTAAACTGACTGCAGCTGGCAAAGAGTCCCTCTCAGAGCCCACACAAAGCAAATACTTTGCTGCTGTGGACAACCTGAATCAGCCCCATATCCCACATGAGGGATCAAAACAAAAACATGTTCAAATAACATAACTGAGTTTTTAAAGACACCAAAACTTTCCACTATAACTGACATCCTGGTTGGTACATTGAGACATAAATGCTAGGCAAGTCACCTGATCATAGTTCAATAAGTCAACCAAAGGTAACAGGATAGTATACCATAAAGGCATATCCTTAAGGAAGTCCCTTAACCCTAAATTCTGATTGATGGGATAACTTGGCATAGATGTTTGTGGATTTGAAGAGTAAAAACTCTAAAACAAGCCAGGCGCAGTGGCATATGCCTATAATCCCAGCCCTCAGGTAGGGAGAGGTAGGTGTATCTCTGTGAGTTCTAGGCCAGCCTGGTCTACAAAGGAAGTTCAGGAGAGCCAACGCTACACAAACGAAAACAAACAAAAACCTCTGTAACATTGTGGCTTGAAGTTGCAGTTCAGCTTCCAAGTCTATTCTTTAACTCTGATCGATGAGTAACAGCCTGAGTACAAGAAAATTTTGTCACCTGCTTAAACATTTACTAAGATGAACATTAGAGGATTCAGTCAGTTCCCGATTCAGTGCTGGTCCCCGACTGGTCAGTTTTTGCTGCCTAATTAAAATAAAGATGTTGCTCTGTATGACTCTTGCCTCCTTTGCCAGCTTGGGATGTTTTGGATTTTTGGACCCTAACAAATTGTATGTTAAGCCTAGGAAGCTAGGAACTCAATGAGGATACTATTGCCATATTCTGGCAAGAGAAGGTGTTAGCTTGTACCAAGGTTGGTACATAAGTGATCAGAATACGGACATTTTATATTTAGGAGGTAAAGCCAAAAAACTTTATTGACAGACTGATTAGGAAGATGAGAAGTAAAGGATTACTGGTAGGCTTTATTCAAATCAACTGGGTTAGTGGTAGCAATATTTATAGGAATGGGAACAGCACTGGATCTGACTTTGGGGAAAGGCTATAGAGACAGGGAGTACCCACCTCTTACAAGACTTCAAGGAAAACTGCTGATAAAAGAAAAGGACAATATCAGACTCTGAGTAAGGTTCACAGGTGTTTTGGAAGTTCCATATCTCTCAGGGGCATCACAAGAAGTGAACACCCAGACTGGGAAATGGGTCTGATGCAAGGTAAAGTAGACAGGTATGTATGGAGATCCACAGCCCATAGTGGCGCCAGACATAGCTGCAGACCCAGGACAGGGAACAGATCTCACCTATCAGTAGAGCCCGTAGCCATGTATATTTGTATTTTGGGGGACAGGGCAGATTCCACAATTCAAAGCACAAGTTGCAGAGCCAGGCATAAAGGCCAAGGAGACTCCTGATGATAATTTATCTGCACAGAAAGATTGGAAATAGAGTTTTTCTGGTCTTCCATTCCCACAGAGGAAACAGCACCTCAACACTATTACAACTTTGTCCTCTTCAGACTATTGTAAATCTCCTCTGTCCCCTACAGAGAATACTGGATGACTAATCTTTTGTAAACATAGACTGGTTTCTAAGAAAGTAATGAAATAGAGCTATTCTGCCCTTGGAACCCCTGAAAATAATTGAGTAAAAAACCTCTGACCATTTTATTTTTGTTTTCCATTTCTGTTTTAAAAAACTCATTTATACTTGTAGGGCAAAAGGGCCAGGGAAAGAACACCCTGACCCTGACTTGAGCCCAAGACTTGGGACAAAGGAAGAACACCCAGCCCCTGACTTTATTATGCTCTCAAGACATAGGCCAAAGGAAAAACATCCTGCCCCTGGCTTGATCTAGAACTCCAAACTTGGATACTTGGAAATCCTTACTCAGCAGGAGCTCCACAAGGATAGCAACAGTACCAAAATATCTGGACACAGGGGTCTTTTCTGAGACTGATACTCCAACCAAGGACCATTCATAGATATTATCTAGAACCTCTTCTCAGATGTTGCTCATGGCAGCTCAGTATCTAAGTGAGTTCTTAGTAAGGGGAACAGGGACTGTCTCTGACATGAACTCAGTGGCTGGCTCTTTGATCACCTCCCCCTGATGGGGGAGCAGCCTTACCAGGCCACAGAGGGGGACAATGCAGTCAGTCCTGATGAGACCTGCTATTCCAGAGTCAAATGGAAAAGGAGGAGGACCTCCCCTATCAGTGGACTTGGAGAGGGGCATGGGAGGAGTGAGGGAGAGAGGGTAGGATTGGGAGGGAATGAGGGAGAAGGCTACAGCTGGGATACAAAGTGAATAAACTGTAATTAATATAAAAATAAAAATTTAAAAATACACAAAGAAAACTGCAATGATTCCTATCCTACTATACTTTCCCACTAAGCTCACTGCTCATGCTCCAAAATCCCTATAAGCACCCCCCAAACAGCCCTCTGCTGTCTCTCTTCCTGTTCAGAGGCAGCTGCTATTCTGTTCTTCTCCCCAATAAATCTCTTATGTGAGGTTTAACTAAAAGTTATCAGACAACATATTTTTTAGTATGTAGATATGAATGTAAGTGTTTGCAAGATGATTTTTGGAGAGAATAAACAACCATTACCTCTGTCTGTTTTGCTTTGTTTTGTTTTTACTCCCTTTTAAATGAAGTCACCTAAAATAAAAGAATTTAGAGAATTTGAAACAAAAATACTAGTTTTCTAGGACTTTACTTTGAACAAACCTATCTAAACTTGCTAGCTAATTGAAATGTTGTTTTGTGCTTCCTGGAAATGATTTGGTTCATAATGAAGAAAATGAAAAAATAGTTACACATTTTGAGACAGGGTCCAAGAAAGCAGTGAGGCTCAAAATGGAAGTTAATATGAAATTTCAATGGACAGATTTTTCAAGGAGTGAAAAAGTGCCCAGTTTCATGGTAGACATGTAATAGAAAGGGTAAAAGGAAAATATTTTAAAGTTGGAAATCAGAAAAGCAGATGAGCAGCAGTAAAGATATGTAATCAATTTCATCAAGGGAGGAGAAATATTGGTTTTGATTTGATAGGCTTTAGTAGAGATTGTAGTATCATGTCTCTACTTAGGACGAAAGATAGAATTGAAATTCTATTATTTTTCACTATAGGATATAGCTTTCCCTTCCATTAATGGCCCTAGACTAAATTTTAATACTTCCACTCTCCTTCATTTCGTACGGTATTTTGGATCTTAAAGAGGGGTACTTGTGATGCTTCCCTTTTTTTGTGTGTTGGTCGGTAATAGGATATGGAGTCCAAAGATGATGATGATGGAAGGATTTGTCAGTGCACAGTGCAAAAATTATCAGATAAAGCTTGTATCTCATGAACCTCTACTAGAAAAACAGAGTTCTCAGAGAATTCTAGAGCTTTTCTAGCCTGAAGTTCCAAATTCTTCCTGCAAACCAGTAATACCCGGTCAGATGCATAATTGCAGCAACTTCACTTCTGGTATGACTCTATTTTGTATTAGTTATATTTCTCATTGTTTTGACAACAAATCTGGTAAAAGCAACCTTGAAAAGATCAGGTTTATTTTGTCAAGAAGTGTACTTGTGTTTTGTCTGATCTATCTACCTGTCTCTTTCTCCCTCTCTGATTTCTTATAAAGCAGCCAGTATTCAACTCTTGAACGCTGCACATTAAGGAGTTCAATTTAATTGTGAACTTTTCAAAGTCCTACCTCTAAACACCATATTCACATAACCAGGACTCTGCCTTTATACTAACTCTCAAGAGGGGTCAAATTTCAACACAAAGGATTTTGTGGGCATATTCAGACCACACTCAAATCATAGCAATCCTTTAGGACTCAATATGGCATCCAGACCTCCAGTTTCAACATTCTAGTTAAAACAATTTTGCAAGGGCAAAAATTGTACATGCCAACTAATTATTGCCATTTTAAGCATCTTACCTGGAA
>JAQQSO010004764.1:0-12519 GCA_028658305.1 Pachyuromys duprasi | reverse complement strand
GAATGAGGGAGGAGACTATGCCCGGGTTGCAAAGTACCTATCCTGTGATTGATATAAAAATAAATTAATTAATAATAAAAAAATACTTGCAAATAGAATCCAAGAACACATAAAAGATATCATCCACTATGACCAAGTAGGCTTCAACCCAGGCATGCAAGGGTGGTTCAATATATGGAAATCCATCAATGTGATACACCATACAAATAAACTGAAGGAGAAAAACCACATGATCATCTCCCTGTTGACAAAATGCAACAGCCATTTATATTTGATGTCTTGGAGTGATCAGGGATACAAGGCATATACCTAAACATAGAAAAGGCAATATACAGCAAGCCTATAGGCAACATCAAATTCAATGGAGAGAAACTTAAATCAATCCCACTGAAATCAGGGACAAGGCAAGGCTGTCCATTGTCTCCATATCTCTTCAACATAGTACTTGAAGTCCTAGCTAGAGCAATAAGACAACTAAAGGAGATTAGAGTGAAACAAATTGGAAAGGAAGAAGTCAAAGTATCAGTATTTGCAGACGATATGATAATATACATGAGTGACCCCAAAAATTCAACCAGAGAACTCCTTCAACTGATAAACACCATCAACAAATGGGACTGGATAAAAATCAACTCAAAAATTTAGAAGCCCTCCTGTACACCAAAGACAAAAGGGCTGAAAGAGAAAGAAATTAGGGAAACAACATACTTCAAAGTATCCACTAATAACATAAAGTACCTTAGAGTGATGCTAACCAAGCAAGTGAAAGATCTGTTTGAGAAAATCTTCCAATCTCTGAAGAAAGAAATTGAAGAAGATAACAGAAGATTGAAAGACCTCCCATACTCATGGATTGGTAGGAATAATATAGTGAAAATTGCCATTCTGCCAAAATCCATCTACAGTTTAAATGCAATTCCCATCAAAATACCAACAAAATTCTTCAGAGACCGTGAAAGAAAGATTCTTAGCTTCATATGGAGAAACAAAAAACTCAAATTTCCAAAACGATTCTGTACAACAACAGATCATCTGGAGGTATCTCCATCGCTGACCTCAAGCTATACTGCATAGCAATTTTAATAAACACTGCATGGCATTGGCATAGAAAGAGAATAGTGGATCTATGGAACCAAATAGAAATAAACCCACACACCTATGGAACCTGATTTTTGACAAAGAAGCCAAAACCATTCAATGGAAAAAAGAGCATCTTCAACAAATGGTACTGGTCCAAGTGGATTTGTATATGCAGAAAAATGAACATAGATTCATATTTATTACCCTGCACAAAACTAAAGTCCAAGTGGATCAAACACCTCAACACAAATTAGACACACTAAACTAGTTAGAAAATAAAAGTAGGGAAGACCCTAGAACTCATTGGCACAGGAGACTACTTTCTGAACAGAACACCAATAGCACAGGCTCTAAGATCAACAATAAATAAATGGGACCTCATGAAACTAAAAAGCTTCTGTAAAGCAAAAGACACTGCCATCAAAACAAAATGACAGCCTACAGACTGGGAAATGATCTTTAATAATCTTACATCTGTCAGAGGGCTAATATCCAGTATATATAAAGAATCAAGAAGTTAAAAAGCAACAAAACAAGTAATCCAATTGAAAAATGGGGCATGGAGCTAAAAAGAGAACTCTCTGTTGAGGATTGTAGAATGGCAGAAAAACACTTAAAGAAATGCTCAATGTCTTTAGCCATCAGGGAAATGCAAATCAAAATGAACCTGAGACCTTACACCCACCAGAATGGCTAAGATCAAAAACTCATGCTGGAGAGGTTGTGGAAAAAGGGTAATTCTCCTCCATTGCTGGTGGGAATGCAAACAGGTACAACCATTCTGTAAATCAATTTGGTACTTTCTTAGACAATTAGGAATAGTGATTCCTCAAGACTGAGCTATACCACTCTTAGGCATATATCCAAAATATGCTCAAGTAGACTACAAGGACATTTGCTCAACCATGTTCGTAGCAGCTTTATTCTTAATAGCCAGAACCTGGAAACAACCCAGATGTCCCTCAGTTGAGGAATGGATACAGAAATTATGGTACCTTTTACACAATAGTATACCACTGAGCAATTAAAAGGAAGGAAATCATGAAATTGACAGGCAAATGGTGGACCTGGAAATGATCATCCTGAGTGAGGTATCCCATAAGCAGAAAGAAACACTTGGTATATACTTACTTATATAGACCTATAGGATAGGATGGACATGCTGAAATCTATACACTTAGGGAAGATAAGCAAGAAGGAGGACCCAGGTTGGGATGATCAATCCTTGCTTAGATGGACAAAAGGAATGGACATTGAATGTAGGAAAAAAAACATGCAACAGGACAGGAGTCTACCACAGAGGGCCTCTGAAAGACTCTAACAATGAATCAAAGCCAATATTAAGAGTCAAAACCAAGCCATCACCAGAGTGCAGGAAGTCATATGAAAAAAAGACCTGGCAAGGACAAGAGCTCCACAAAGACTGAATAGACCATGGCACAGGGGTCTTCTATGAGATTGTTTCACAAACCAAGGACCATGTATGGATAGGAACCATATCCCTGGTCTGATATGGCCCATGGTAGCTCAGTACCCAAGTGGGTACCCTAGTAAGGGGTATAGGGACTATTTCAGTCATGAACTTAATTGCTAGCTTGTCGACTACACTCCCCGAGGGAGGAGCAGCCCAACTAGATCCTAGAAGAGGACATTGCAGCCAGTCCTGAAGAGACATGATAAGCTAGGGTCAGAGGGAAGTGGGGGAGGACCTTCCCTATCAGTGGACTTGGTGTGGGGTAGGGAGAAGATGAGGGAGGGATTGGGAGAGTGGGAGGGAATGAGGGAGGGGGTATGGCTGGGATGTAAAGTATATAACCTGTGATTAATATAAAAATAAATAACTTAAAAATATTCAGGCCTGGCACTGATGGCACATAGCTTTAAAGTAAAACAACTTGAGTTTCTTTTCTTCAATACATCAACTATGCCTTAATTTGTATAAGCAGGATGTAAAATCAATTCAGAATTCCTCTGAGGAGATGCTCTACTATGGTCTGATCCTAAGTCAGAGACTACAGCTGGTAGTTAGTTAATGGAATCACATATTGGCTGGGCGATTCTGATATACCCTGTCTGTCATCAGCACCACAGGAGCCCACATATTTTAAAGAAATAATTCATATCACTTATTCATTTCTCTAGTTAGAATAGTAAAAATAGCTTTCCCCTTATAATGTCACTCAAAATGACAATGTTTAAAATTAGTTCTCAAAATGTAAGACTTTCCTGGATATGCTTAATTTTCAAAGGACTTCATATTATCAACTACAAACTCCTCAAACAAAATATGTAGCTTTTTTCAAATGAGAGGCTTATGATACATGATTAGACCTTTCTGAGTAGTTACCTGTTCATGAACACAGTCCATGGCCCAGCTTCTGCCACCTTCAGCCTCTGGGTACACATGTGTCCTTTGAAAGCCAGCAGCAGTTCTAGGATATTTATTCCTTTCTAATTTTGCTTTTTTCCTCAAATTGAAGACTTTTTTTTTCTGGCTTTCAAATTCTTTGCATGGTTCCCCACAACCCTGAGCACAAGCTGTTTTCCCTGCAGTGCACAGCTGATCTCAGGCTCTGCCTCCCTTTTACTGCACATTTTATTTTCTCTATTTATGTTGCTCATTTTGAAATTAATGCAGATTGCTCTTTTTTTCAGCAGTTAGTGATATAAAGTGATGGCTCACAAGCTAGTCTCTGTAGGTATGTCTCTTAGATACCTTTGGCTCTCCACTTCACATTGATAGGAATTGTCAGAGGGAGATTAAAAGAAGGATTGCCCCCAAGATATTGCCCTGTGGACATGCAGGAGGGTGTTTTATTGTTTGCTAATGATGTAGGAGTTCACAATCCATGTGAGGAGTAGCATCCCTTTGTGAAGGGCTTCTAGGCCATGGAGAAAAGTCAGGTGAGAAAAACCTAGAGAGAAAGCTAATAAGCACCCCACCCTGGCTTCTGCATCAAACTTGCAGAGCCCAAGTACAACTTACAGATACTTCTTAGCAGGGTTGCAGAAAACAAAGAGCTAATTACCTGTATTGGGTGTTTTCCAAATCTCTGTACAGCTAGCTATTTCAAATGGAATCAGGTAAATGTTAATATATAACATTGTCACATGTTTATATTTAAAATGTGGCTAGCATTGATAGAAACACAGTAGAGATGCATTCTAACTACAATGAATGCTTTCCTACTTCACAAGGAAACCAACACATACTTTGCATTAGAACATTGTGACTGAAATGTTAATGTGATACTCAAAAAGCAAGCTTGACAAATCTTATATATCCTTTTTGCCTGAAAATCCAGTTGGCTGACAACTGGCCTTTGAATATGAGCGTTAGTTTAAAACAGGAGACCTGGCAGATAACTGATGACCGTGGATACTCGAACAATATGAAATTGTAAGGCGAAGGGTGAAATATTAGAAAAGAAAAAGAGGCGTATGGGTTATTGTGCTTCCCAGAAGAGTGGTTCTCAAGCAGCCGCCCTGTTAGATTATTCAAGCCATGTCATAGTAAGAGTTTATGGAGAGCTTATAACGACTTAAATCTGGAACTTCAAAAAGCTAAGAACTCTAGAAACAAGCAAAGAACAACAGCAGAGAACAGCAGTATTCTGTACATGATTCTGGGTACAAGGGAAAATGCTCCCTTACATTGATACATAGAGCAAAAATATTTATTTCTTAAATGTTGCACTTTCATGGTCAGTGCATGTTAAAGTTTTCAAGTTTACTAACTCTCTCTTTTGCTGAGATAAACACCATTATTAAAAGCAATTTGATGGAAGAAACCTTTTATTTGGTTTATATTTCAGTGCCATGATCCATCCCTGAAGGATTTCAAGTTAGGAACTCAAGCAGGAGCCTGGAGGGAATAACTGAAACAGAGAACTTAAAAGGAACACTACTTACTACCTTGCTTCTTAGTTTCTGCAGATCTAGATTTCTTATATAGTCTGGGAGCCCTTGCCTAGGGATAGTATTGCCCATACTGAGGTGGACCGTTGTACATCAACTACCAATCAAGACATGTACAAAGACCAAGATGGAGACAATTTACAAACTGAGAAATCCTCAAATAAATCTGGGCTATGTCAAGCTGATAGCAGATTTAAACAAGAATATTGCGTTTACATCATCTTTCATGTGATACAATATTAGAGAACTCAGAAAAAAATCTATCTAAATAATTCCAAGACAGTGGAAGTGTACCAAAAACAGTGTTAAGTGCACCAAAATAAAATAAAATAAATAAAATACAATTTTATCATATCAAAAGTCTCTGAATATGGTGTGTGTGTGTCTGTGTACATGTGCACTTGCCTTCTGTAAACACACTGTCTTTCATTCACTAGGTTACCTCTTTTGGATTTCTGAGATTTGAATCTCTTCTATTTTTCTGTTGCGTCATTACCTTTACAATTTATTGAATTCTTGCTTTACATGGGAATATTTCCACAGAGTTCTTGTGTCATATACACAAAATGAAAATCTTATTAACCTCATTCCACATCCATTTTAATTAATTTTGTTTCTCTTATTAATTTTTCATTTTGTTGTACAGAGATATTTTATCTAGGCTGTCTTTCGTTGCCTATTTTCCAGTTAAATTTTTTATTTTATTTTATCATTTAGGATAATAGCAGCTCAATATTGATTTTAAAATACTCTTATTGATGAGAAGACTAATACCACAAAAGAGAACCCTATGTTTTCCAGTAACAGTATCATTCCATGGGGGTACAGAAAAAAGGGGAATAGGCAGAAAAGCCAGCTGAGAGGTGGTATTGTCCTTTCTTTGCTTCGCCAAGCTATTCCCACTTACTCTTCCTGACCATGATTTGCTGCATGCTCTGACTTGTCAGTCAAAATAAACACTTTAACATTTCTAGGAGACACCACTCACAGCAGCTTTCCTTGCCCTCTGGCTATTACAGTTTTCAGCCCTATGATCCTGAGCCTTTGGTGAAAGAGGTGTACTGTAGATGTGTCAACTGAAGCTGGGTACTACACTGTCATTCTCCTGCTGTATTTCTACTGTTATAGTTTTTGGCAATGGTCTCCTATTAAAAAGAGAAGTTTCTTTAAACAGTGGTGAGGACTACTTTTATTTGTGGAGATTAGGGTATATGTTTAGAAAGCATTTAGGTTAGAATTAGAATGCTCATTAATTAAATGGCAGTAGTATGTTTTCCTCTAAGAGCCTTGACTTCCTTAGCCACAGGTGGTTGGATAAGTTCTTAAGAGCGAAGCAGAGTGGACAACAGAGGAAATAAATGGAGAAAAATTATGTACTTTTATTTAAATATTTTAAAATAAGGTGAAATCTCAGGGTAGTTTTGATTTGCATTTCCCTGATGACTAAGGACACTGAACAATTTTTATTTTTAAAACACAGAATCCAAATTTATTGTATTCTTTCATAAGCCTATACAAATACTTTGATTATGTTAATCTCCATTCTACCCTACAACTTCTCCTGGAGCCTGTCATATACCCCTTACAACATCATATTCTCTTCTACTTCATTTTTAATAATCTACTGAGCTTAGTTAGTGATGTCTGTACCCACATTTGTATATGATCAACCACTATAGAATGGACAATGAACGACAAAAAAAGATGTTTCCACAGCAGTCATCAAGTCCTCAACTTGGAGTGGGGCCTCATACGTTCCTCCCCTATTTGTGCTAGAAAGCTGGCTAGTTTGATCTTGTGCAAGTAACTTGTTCTGTGAGTTCATGAGTGAAATGATCCTGTTGTGTCTCAGCTGGTGAAAGAAGTGTGTGTGTGTGTGTGTGTGTGTGTGTGTGTGTGTGTGTGATAGGTATCTCACTTAGGGCTGAGTACTCCACAGTTTCTCCACTTAGAGCTGTTTCTCCACTTTGACCAGTTGTGAGTCTCTATATACTGTTGTCCACTGCCAAATGACTTTTCTCTGATGAAGTCACCAACGGCCTATAATCTCCCTAGTCATGTGTCCCAAATAGCCCAACTTTAAAATTTTTAAAAATTTTTAAAAAATATTAGTTACAGTTTATTAACTTTGTATTCCACTCTCTCAATATCTCCCAATCCCACCCTCCCTCCCTCATCTTCTCCAGGCCCTTTTCCAAGTCCACTGTAGGGAAGGACCTCCTCCCCTTTCATCTGATCCTGGTTTATCAAGTATCTTCAGGACTAGATGCAAAGTCCTCCTTTGTGGCTGCTCCTCCCTCAGGTTGGGTGTGTGTGTCAAAGAGCCAGCCATTGAGTTCATGTCCGAAATAGTCCCTGTTCCCCTTACTAGGGTAGAGCATTTCTTTAAGTATTCTCTGCCATTCAATATTCCTCTAGTGAAAATTCTGTGTAGCTCTGTCCTCTATTTTTTAATTGTATTATTTACTTGGTTTGTTGCTTTTTAACTTCTTAAGTTTTTTATATATTCTGGATATTAGCCCTCTGCCAGAGAGAGGATTGGTGAAGATTCTTTCCCAGTCTGTAGGCTGCCATTTTGTTCTGATGACAGCGTTCTTTCCTTTACAGAAGCTTTTCAGTTTCATGAGGTCTCATTTATTGATTGTTGATCTAAAAGCCTCTGCTGTTGATGTTCTGTTCAGGAGGTTGTCTCATGTGCTAATGAGTTCAGTGCTCTTCCCCACATTTTCTTCTGACAGGTTTAGTGTGTCTAGTTTTATGTTGAGATCTTTGAAAAGGGAGGGAATAGGATAGGAGCATACCATAAAAGGCCTCTGAAAGACTCTACTCAGCAGGATATCACAGCAGATGCTGAGATTCATAGCCAAAATTGGGGCAAATTTCAGGGAATCTTGTGAAAGAAGGGGGAGATGAAAGACCTGGAGGGAACTGGAGCTCCACAAGGAGAGCAACAGAACCAAAAATTCTGGGCACATGGGTCTTTTCTGAGACTGACACTCCGTGGCTGGCTCTTTGATCACCTCCCCCTGAGAGGGGAGCAGCCTTACCAAGACACAGAGAGAGACAATGCAGGAACTCCTGATGAGACCTGAGAGGCTAAGGTCAGATGAAAGGGGTGGAGGATCCCCCCTATCAGTGGAATTGGGGAGGACCATCGGAGGAGAAGAAGGAGGGATGGAGGGATCAGGAGGGGATGAGAGAGGCAGCCATACCTGGAATACAAAATGATTAAATTGTAATTAATAAAAATAAATAAATAATTAAACAATAAATATTTTAAAATAAAATAAATGTAATAAACAGTAACAACAACATAGATAAATAAATTTAACAAACTTTCCTCCTACACACTTCCCCTGTCGCCTACATCCTTTGTTCCTCCATTTCTCTTTAGAATAGGGCAGGCCTCTCAGGGATGTCAACCAAACATGGTGCATCAAGTTGCAATAAATCTAAACACATCCCTTCATTTTAAGGCTGGACGAGGCAAGACACAGTCGCTGGTGTCTGCAATGGTGATCAGTGCAGGTGGGCTTGTGGCTATGGGCTGGCAACCCAGGGCCTATAGGCAACCTGGAAACTCTTCAGGGTTTTAGTTGTGTGACCAGAGATTAGACCCAATTACTTCCTACACCATGGGATTTCCTCTCACCTGGGGAACACAGTTCCTGGTGTTTTGGAGCCCTCAGTTCTGTTGGTTGGTCACTGTGTAGTCACTACTGTCCTGCTCTTCAGACAGAATGTGTTCTCAGTGTTATCATCTGGGATCCTTCTATCTTAAAACTTTTTTAAAAATTAATTTATTTTTTTAAATTTTAATCACAGGTCATTCACTTGTATCCCAGCCATAGCTCCCTCCCTCCTTCCCTCCCAATTTCACCCTCCCTCCCTCATGTCCTCCCTGCCTTGTTTCAAGTCCACTGATAGGGCAAGTCCTCCTCACCGTCCATCTCACTACCTTATCAGGTATCTTCAGTACTGGCTGAAATGTCATTATCGGTGACCAAGCAAGGCTGTTCCTCCTCCAGGGGTGAGGGGAAGCTCAATGAGCCAGTCATTGTGTTCATTACAGAAATAATTCTTGTGCCCCTTACTAGGGAACCTTCTTGTATACTGAGCTACCATGGGCTACATAAGAACAGGGGTTTTGAGTTATATCCATGCATAGCCCTTGGTTGGAGAAACAGTCTCATAGAAGACCCCTCTGTCCTGATATATTTGGCTTTTGTGAGACTCCTATCCCCTCTAGGTCATACTAGCCCCCCTTCTTTCAAATGACTCTTTGTACTCTGCCGAAGGTTTGGTTATGAGCTTCAGCATCTGCTTTGATACACTGCCAGGTGGAGTCTTTCAGATGCCCTCTGCAGTAGGCTCCTGGTCTGTTACTTGTTTTCTCCTACTTCCAATATTGATCCTCTTTGTCTTTCTAGGTGAGGATTGATCATCTTACCCCGGGTCCTCTTTCTTTTTTATTTTCTTTAGGTGTATCAATTTTAGTATGTTTATTCTATCTTATAGGTCTCGTACCCACTTATAAGTGAGTATATACCATGAGTGTCTTTCTGCTCATGGGATACCTCACTTTGGAAGATCTTTTCCAGATCCCACTATTTGCCTGCAAATTTCATTATTTCCTTGGTTTTAATTGCTGAGTAGTATTCCATTATGTAAATGGATACAATTTCTCTATCCATTCCTTCTTTGATGGACATCTGGATTGTTTCCAGGTTCTAGCTATTACAAATAACGCTGCTACAAACATGGCTAAGCAAACGTCCTTGTTGTGTACTTGAGCCTCTTTTGGATATGTCTAAGAGTGGTATAGATGGATCTTGAGGAAGTGCTATTCCTAATTCTCTGAGAAAGTGCCAGATTGATTTCCAAAGTGGTTGTACAAGTTTACATTCCCACCAGCAATGGGAGAGGGTTCTCCTTTCTCTACAACCTCTCCAGCATGTGTTGTCACTTGAGTTTTTGATTGCAGCCATTCTGATGGGTCTAAGGTGAAATCTCAGGGTCGTTTGGATTTGCATCTCTCTGAGGGCTAAAGATGTTGAGCATTCTTTAAGTGTTTCCCTGCCATTCAATATTCTTCTATAGAGAATTCTCTGTTTAGCTCCATACCCCATTTTTTAATTGGGTTGCTTGAATTATTGCCTTTTAACTTCTTTAGTTCTTTATTTATTCTGGATATCAGTCCTTTGTCAAATGTCAGGTTGGTGAAGATCCTTGTCAAGTCTGTGGCTTTCATTTTGTTCTGACAACAGTGTCCTTTGCTTTACAGAATCTTTTCAGTTTCATGAGGTCCTATTTATTGATTGTTGCTTTTAGAGCCTGTGCTGATGGTGTTCTGTTCAGGAAGTTGTCTCCTGTGCCAATGAACTCTAGGCTCTTCCCCACTTTTTCTTTAAATTATTTAGTGTATCTTGTGTTATATTGAGATCTTTGATCCACTTAGACTGTAGTTTTGTGCAGGGTGATAAATATGGATCTATTTTCATTTTTCTGCATGGAGAATCAGAAGCCCTCATATATACCCAAGACAAAAGGGCTGAAAAAAAATCAGGGAAACAATACCCTTCACACTAGCCACTAATAATGTCTAATAACATGAAATACCTTGGGTTGACTCAAACCAAGTAGGTGAAAGGCCTGTTTGAAAAAAAAAAAAACTTCAAGTCTCTGAAGATTGAAATCAAAGAAGACATTAGAAGATGGGAAGATCTCATGTGCTCATTAATTGGTAGGAATAACATGGTGAAAGTGGCCATTCTGTCAAATGCAATCAATCTACAGATTCAATGCAATTCCCATCAAAATACCCATACAATTCTTTACAGAACTTGAAAGAAAAATTCTCAACTCCATATAGAGAAACAAAAACCCAGAATTTCCAAAAAGATCCTGTACAACAACAGATCTTCTGGAGGTACCTCCATCCCTGACCGCAAGCTCTAATACAGAGCAATAGTAATAAAAACTGCATGGTATTGGTATAGAAACAGAATAGTGGATCAAAGGAACCGAATAGAAGACCCAGAAATAAATCCACACACTATGAATACTTGCTTTTTGAGAAAGAAGACAAAACCATTCAATTGAAAAAAGTCAGCATCTTCAACAAATGGTGCTGGTCCAATTGGATGTCTGTATGCAGAAAAATGAAAATTGATCCATATTTATCACCCTGTACAAAATTCTTAAAAATTTTAATGTTTCTTTGTTCTGTTTGTTTAGTGCTTTGATTATTATGTGGCGGGTGGGACTTTCTTTCCTGGTCCAATCTCTTTGGTGTTTTGTAAACTTCTTGTAACTATAGGTATGTCCTTCTTCAGGTTAGGAAAAATTATTTCTATGATTTGCTTAAAGATATTTTGTGGACCTTTGAGGTGGAGTTCTTCTCTTTCTATTCCTATACATTCATTTTTAAAACTTTATTTTATTTTTATATTAATTACAGGGACTGTCTTTGACATATTAGGGGCTGGTTCTTTGATCACCTCCCCCTGAGTGAGGAGCAACCTTAATAGTCCACAGAGGAAGACACTGCAGCCAGTCCTGATGAGACCTGATAAGCTAGGGTCAGTTAGAAAGGAACTAGTACTCCCCCCTACATCAGTGGACTTGGAGAGGGGCATAGGAGTAGATGAGGAAGGGAGGGGTTGGAATGGAATGAGGGATGGGGCTACAGCTGGAAATACAAAGTAAATAACCTACACTCTGAAGCATAAAACATTCTTCATCATAGCAACTAGCAATTGAGAATTACGCTAACTACAATGTTAACGAAAATGGCATAGTCTAACCTATTTGAGCAATATTGAATCCTAGACATGGACAGCATTCTACTGATTTACATGATCCTGGCTGCACTTTAGTTAGTCAGCTCTTGGTGTCCTTGGTTCATTCTTTTGCTTAGAGTTCAAACAAAATTGAACATTGAACAACACTTTATTAATTTATTCTTTTGTAGATTACATTCCAATTGCAGTTTCATCTCCCTCCCTCCAACCCCCACTCCCAGAGCCCAATCTACCTCTTCCCACTCAACCCACAACTCCTCTATTTCCCTTCAGAAAAGGACAGGCCTCCCAGAGATATGTCTGCCTGGCATATCTAGTTGGGATAAGATTAAGGAACTCCTGTCTTCTTAAGGCTGGATGAGGCAACCAAGTATGAGGACAAGGATCAAAAATACAGGAACATTGCCGGAAACAGCCCTTATTCCGTGTTAGAAGCTCCACAAAAAGACAAAGCTACACAACTATAACATATGTGTAGACACCCATTTAGGCTCCCTGAGTGTCGGTTCAATCTCAGTGATCCACTATGAATCAAGGTTGGTTGAATTTGTGGGTTTTCTTGTGGTGTCTGGGACCCCTCTGCCACCTGCAATCATCCTTCCCTCTCTTCAAACAGATTCTCCGAATTCCACCAAATGTTTTGCTGTGAGTCTCTGCATCAATGGCTCCATGGAGCCTACCTAATGAAATTTGGGGTAGGCACAATTTTTTGAGTACA
>JAQQSO010004763.1:0-12519 GCA_028658305.1 Pachyuromys duprasi | reverse complement strand
GAGGGGGCGCGGAAGAAGGAGATGAGGGAGGGAGTGGGAGGGTAGGAGGGAATGGGGGAGGGGGCTACGCCTGGGATTCAAAGTACCCAACCTGTGATTGAGATAAAAATAAATAAATTAAAAAAAAAAGTTTATGTCAGCTTGAAAGCATGAAAGAGTTCTATTTGTGTTCCTTGGTACTTAGCGTTGAGCACACTAAAAGCCTTAACTGTGTTCTAATCAACCCCTAATCAATGTTAATTAGGCTTTCCTTCAGGCATTCATTTCTCTGCTTTATGACTGTTTCTAGGCCTGATAATCTTTTCTCTTTCTGAAGACCATGGAGATCCTATAGTAGATATGAATCAGTCTGATAATGCTTCTTCAGAGGGTGTGAAGAGGGGAAAAAAGTTTCTAATGAGATTGTGGGTTTTTCCTCTTTATTGAGTTTGCACTGATAATCAGGTAAAGCTACTAGCCAAACTCTAAAAAAGTTATGTAGCCCTTGGATTTCACTAGTAAGTGATATTTAAAAACTTACCCAAGAGGGAAAAAAAGTACTTTCTTGTGTTACAAAACACAAATTCACCTTTGTAACATTCTGTGGACAGAGTTAGGTACACGGAAGTTTTACAGGGATGGTAATGCATCACAGTTGCACTGATGGACAACAGGTGTAAGTGACCTTCAGACTAAACTTGAACCTTTCATTGTAGATTCTCAATTGTACTTGAAAGAATGCCTGGAAAACTGCTTACTTGTACTCTTTCCCTGATATTTGCAGTTCCCTTCCCTACACACCAACAGTCCACTAGTGAAATTTATTCTATTTGCCCTTCCCCGGGAGATCCATGTATTATCCATTGAGCCCTCCTTGTTACTAAGCCTCTCTGGATCTGTAGATTGTCGTATGATCCATTATGTTATGGCTAATATCCACTTTTAAGGATAGGTGAATATTTGGCAAAATCAAAAGAACCAATTATTTCAAGAATATAATTTAGCATTTGTTACCAGTAAGATTAGTTTTGAGCTTCTGTGTAAGCATAACGACCTGACTTAGATCCCCGGAACCCACACTGAGAACCACAATTTGTGTCTCATACTTGTAATATCTTAGCCTTTTCTCTTACTTTTTGTTTATTCTTTTCCATATATTACATCCAACCACAGTTTCCCCTCCTTCCTCTCCTCCCAGCGCCCTTCTCTCTGTCCACTCACCCCTAGATCAACTCCTCTACCTGAATTTTCCTTAAAGTGTAGGCCTCCCAAGGATATCAACCAAACATGGCACAATAAGTTACTATAAGACTAGGAACATACCTTTTCATCAAGGCTGGGCAGGGCAACCCAGTGAAAAGAAAGTGGTCCCCAAGGCAGGGCAAAAGTGTCAGAGATAGCACCCATTCCCACTCTTAGGAGTCCCTTAAGAACACCAACCTACACAACCACAACATATATGCAGAGGACCTAGGTCAGACCCATACATGCTTCCTGATTGTTGGTTCCATTTCTGTGAGCCCCTATGAACCCTGGTTAGTTCATTCTGTGGACTGTGTTCTTGTGATGTCCTTGACCCCTCTAGTTTCTCTAATCCTTGCTACCACCACCCCTTTCCAGAGGACTTTCCAAGCTCCACCCTATGTTTGGCTGTGGGTTTCTGCCTCTGCTTCTATCAGCTGCTGGATGAAACCTCCCTGATGATGATTATGCTAGGTTCCAGTCTACAAGTGTAGTAGACTATCATTAGGAAACATTTCATTGCATTTTGTTTTGTTTTGTTTTCTAGTTGTGTTTGGTTTTATCCTAGGTCTCTGAGCTAACCAGCCTCTGATTCCTGACCCACTAAGCAGTGTCAGGCATGGGCTCTTTCTCTCATGGCATGGGTCTTAACTTGGACCAGTCATTAGTTGTACACTTTCACAAGTAATGTGCTACCTTTACCCCAGCACATATTGAAAGCAGGACAAATTGTAGGATGAAGACTTTGAGTCTGGGTTGGTATCCCAATCCCTCCACTGTAAGCCTTGCCTGGTTATAGAAAATGGCTGGTTTAGGCTCATATCCATCATTACTAGGAGTCTTTGCTAAGGTCACCCTTATAGATCCCAGAGAGTTTCATTTCACTAGGTTTCTACCTTGCACCCAAAATGTTCCTTGAGTACAGTTATCTCTCCCAGAATTTTCTCCCCCTACCCTCTCCCTGATATTTGCAGTTCCCTTCCCCATACACCAAGAGTCCACTGGTGAAATTTATTCTATTTCCCCTTCCCAAGGAGATCCACTTATTGTCCATTGAGCCCTCCTTGTTACTTAGCCTATCTGAGTTTGTAGATAGTCCATTATGTTATGGCTAATCTACTCTTTTAGGTATGTAATAACCACTTAATAAGTAAATACTAATAAGTAAATACTTTGTGTCTTTCTGCATCTAGATTACCTCACCAGGTATATCTTTTTTTTTCTAGTTCCAAACTTTTCCCTACAAACTTCATGATATCGTTTTTAACAGCTGTGTAATACTCCATTGTGTAAATGTACCACATCTTCTGTATCCATTTTCTGGTTGAGGGACAGCTAGGTTTTTTTCCAGTTTCTGGCTATTATGAATAAAACTGCTATAAACACAGTTGAGCAAATTGTCTTGTGGCAGGGTGGAGACTCCTTCGGGTATATGCCCAGGAATAGTATAGCTGCATCTTGAAGTAGATTCCCAGTTTTCTGAAAAACTGTCATTTTAGACTCTACTTTCCCTTTCTTATCCTCAACCTATCTCAGCTCCCTCCTTTCACATCATAATATTGTCTGCATTCGTTGATCTTTCTTCAGTTCTATATTTATGCCTTTCATACATGAGAGAAGACATGTAAGCACTGTTTTTAAGACTTGTTTATGTCACTTGTCATGATGATTGCCATAATGTTTATTTCTATTGTCATGACAAAACACCATGATCAAAAACAACTTAGGTGAAAAGGGGTTTATGTCAGCTTACACTCCCACATGACAGTACAGTCAGTCAGAGAAGTCAGAGCATGAATTACTGCAGAGTAGTGCTCATTGGCTCAGTCTTTCATGGCTTGCTCATCCTGCTTTCTTATATCACCCAGGATCAGTTTTGGCACCATCCTCTGTGAGCTGAGCCCTATTAAATCAATCACCAATCAAGAAAATTCCCACAGATCTTCTGGCCATCCTCAGTAGAGCTGTCACTTTCAAAATGAATCTGGATTGTGTCAAAATGGCATAATGATCTCCGGTACTATCCAGTCTTTTTATAAATACAATTGCTTCACTCTTCCATTGTATATGTATACCACAGTTTCTTTATCTAGTCATCACAGTCACCTTCACTGATCCATGCTTTGGCTACTGTGAATGGTGCACAGTAAATGTGAATATATAGAGATGTCGGCTTTTCTGCTGATTTTGTTATTCCTTTAGCTGTATACCAGGGAATTACACAGTTGAATTATGTATTTATTTTATGTTAGTGTTTTTAAAAACTTTCCTACTAATTTCCACAGTAGTTAGGCTAAACAATATTCTTCTTAGCAGTGTATAAATATTCACCCGCCTCCAACATCATTAGCATTTGTTTTTTGTTTTCTTGGTGATAGCTGTTCAGACTGTGATGCAGTGGAAAGTCAATGTAGCATTGGTTTGCATTTTCACATTGGCTAACAGTATTGAGTTCTTTA
Source organism: Pachyuromys duprasi (assembly GCA_028658305.1). NCBI lineage: Eukaryota > Metazoa > Chordata > Mammalia > Rodentia > Muridae > Pachyuromys > Pachyuromys duprasi. The sequence goes on along the minus strand of JAQQSO010004763.1, from coordinate 8,839 downwards.
TTATTATTGTTCTTATTGCTGTTGTTGTTACTGTGTGTGAAAGAAAAAAGAGATGGATGGATAAGGACAAGTACAGTGGTGAGAATGTGTAAAGGCATAGATATGGACGGGCAGAGGATAAACTTGTGGAGTTAGTTCTCTGATTATGTCTTTCTGTGAGTCCCATAGACGGCACTCAGGCTTAGACTGCAAGCACCTTTACCTCTAAGTTAGTTCACCAACTATGGCAGATTTGTAAAATACACATATTTGTTGCTATTGTTATCCCTCTTTCCTCTTCCTACTCTCCCTCCCTCTCTTCTGTCCATTTTCCTTCCCTCCTTCCTTCTCACCTTCTTTAGTCTTCCTCTTTTTTTTTTCTCCTTTGAGGCAGTATCTCATATAACTGCTATTGGCTTTAAATTTGCAACATCATGGAGACTGACCTTAGACTTCTTATCTTCTTCCCTTTCCCTTCCAAGTGCTGTGATTATAGGCATATCAACATGCCTGCAGATATTGCTTCTTTGTGCTTATTCAGTTAATTTGACTGGGTCATTTGTTCTTGTGCTGTTTAATTTTGAGTCCCATATACATTATTGACATCACAAGAATAGCTCACAAAGATTTTCTTACTCATTGTGGAGGCTGCATTTTTTTCCTTTGCTGTGTAGAAGCCTTGCAAATTAAAGTGAGCCCATTGGTCAATTATTGCTGTTTCCTGAGCTTTTAGAGACCTGATCAGAAAATTATTGCCCATGCATATAACTTGAAATCTCACTTTAAATTTTCTTCTAAGAAGTTTCAAAGTGTTAGACTTTATGTTAATCTCTTTGCATGTGTGTTTGTTTGCTTGTATACATGTTCATAGATGTGTGGTCATGTCACAGGGTTTAAGTTTTTGTATTTCCTGGGAGTCCATCACTTACAGAAGTCAGGCAGGAACTTAAGCAGAAGGAGAGGCAGAAAGCACAGAGGAAAGCTCCTTACTGCCTTGCTCCCAGACTCACACACATTCAGCTAATCACTGTCTCTCTGTCTCTCTGTCTCTCTGTCTCTGTCTCTGTCTCTCTCTCTCTCTGTCTCTCTGTCTCTCTCTCTCTCTGTGTCTCTCTGTGTCTCTCTGTGTCTCTCTGTCTCTCTCTCTGTCTCTCTCTGTCTGTCTCTCTCTCTGTCTCTGTCTCTGTCTCTGTCTCTCTCTCTCTCTCTCTCTCTGTGTGTGTGTGTGTGTGTGTGTGTGTGTATTATTTGGAGTAATTTTGATTCTAAGTGTGTCTGTGCATAGAACAGATTTCAGCATAGTGGGATAACAGGTTCTTCTATATTTGTTATAGCTATGTTTTTAACAAGGTCTCTTGGTGAACCTTAAGATCACTTATTCAGCTATACTGGCTGATCAGTACACTGCATGGCCCCTCCTGTCTCTCTAGCTCTGGGATTACTGGTGCCTGTTTTTGTGCTCAGATATTTTACATACATGTTGGGAATTAGTCTCAGGTGCTCCTGCTTGATTGCAAAGCACTCTAGCAACAGAAACAACTCCTCAGCTTATTACTAAGGTCTTTGATTTATTTTTGAGTTGATGTTTACAGAGGTGAGAGGGTGAGATCTACTTTTTGTCTGTGACCTGTGAATATTTGATATTTCCAGCACCACTTGCTAAAAGGTTGACTTTTCTAACATATCATTTTAACACCTTTGTCAAGAATTAGACAGTTCTAGTTATTCAGGACTGTGAAATGTGGAGTACTTGATGTATGATTGTATCTGTTTTATGTCAATGCCCTTCTTATTTCTGCTGCTATAACACAACATTTTTGTTTGAAATCTGATCTCTGTGGTGCCTAGAATTGATCTTCTATCTTAGGATTGTGTTGATCTTTCATGGTCTTTTGGTTTAACATATGAACTTAGAATTGCTTTTCTAGTTATGTGATCAATGGAAACTAATTTAATAAATAGATCTTTTTAATAAGCTATTTAAACAATTCCAATTGAGCTGATCTATGAATGTGGAAAATATTTTTTAACTTCTGTCTTTATTTTATGATTTAAATATGAAACGTTCTCAGAAGCTCATGTGTTGAAAACTTGATTATCAATGGATTGCTCTGTTTTGGGAGCTGTTGGAAAATTTGGATGTGGGGGCTAGTGGAGGAAGTAGGTCTCTGGAGTTATGTCTTGATGGTTATTGTCCCTGGTGGCTTCCTTCAATGTTCTCATTGTCATGATGCCCAACTTCAGTATTACAGCTTGCCCACCACTAACTTTTCTCAAACCATTAGTTAGAACAAATTTTTTCCACTGAAATGATTTCTATCATATCTATGACCGTTGTGGGAAGTATGACTCATACAGTGTGTTTTTTCACTCAGTCTACTCAAGCAATGCATTTTGATATCCCCAGTTAGCATTATACTTTGTTTTATACTTTTAAAGCAGACGGAAAGTTTTTCTCTTCTTCAAAACAAGTCCTTGTTATGAAACACAGCTCATGTGGAATTTTATGTAGATTAGGACAGATTGCAATTGAGTACTCCTGCCTCTGCCTTCTGAATGTTATGACTACAGGTATGAATCATCACACCAGTCCAAATTATGAATAGGTATATTTCTCATTTCCTCCTAGAGAGTTCGTTATTAGAGAATAAATAATATTCCTCTTAATGTTTATTTTGCGCTGGACTTCTTGTTTATTGTGTCAGGACTGAAAAACCTTTTAGTGAATTCTTTATATTCTTTTTAGGAGAGGTGTGTAAGCTTCAAGTTTGACTAAGTTCTTCTGTATTATTTGTATCAATTGACTTTCTGTTGTCATATTATTACAGCAGTATATTGAGTAACAGCAGTGAGTGAACATTTTTGTCTCATTCACGACTTTAGAAAAATATTTTCACTTTTATCCAAATATAGTATAACTGCAAGTTTTTCACATAATTATTTATAATATTAGGGTAGTACCTTTAAAATTTTTATTTAATGGTTTTATTTCATGTGCATTAGTGTGAAGGTGTCAGATCCCTTGGAATTTGTGTTACTGATGGTTGTGAGCTGCCATGTGGTTGCTGGGAACTGAACCCGGGTCCTTTGGAAGAGCAGACAGTGCTCTTAACTACTGAGCCATCTGTCCAGCCCCAGGGTAGTACCTTTTTATGGCTAATTTCTTCTGGCCTTCTATCACAAAGGAATGGTGAATTCTGTTAAAGGAAATTTCTGTGTGTCTGAAAAGTTTTATATCATTTGTTTGCACTTAATTTTATTTGTGGTCTCTATTACATTTTATAATATGCATATTTTTTGAAATTTAACTTTTTAAAATTATTTTTTATTAATGACATTTTGTATTCTAACTGTAGCGCTTCTAAACCTCACCCTTCCTCCCTCTTCTCTACCCATGCCACTTACCTAGTCCATTGATAGAGGAGGTCCTCCTCTCCATCCATCTGATCATAGTCTATCAGGTCTCATCAGGAGTGGCTACATTGTCTTCCTCTGTGGCCTGATAAGGCTGTACCCCCTTCAGAGGGAGGTGATCAAAGAGTCAGCCAGTGAGTTCATGTCAGAGACAGTCTCTGTTCCCCTTACTAGGGTACCCACTTGGAGACTGAGCTGCCATGGGCTACATCTGTGCAGGGGTTCTAGGTTATCTCCATGAATAGTCCTTGGTTGGAGTATAAGTCTCAGAAAAGGCCCCTGTGCCCAGATTTTTTTTTCTTGTAATATACACCATGACCAAAAGCAACTTGGGTAAAACAGAGTTTATATTATTTGAATTTCCTGGGAGTCCATACTGAGAGAAGTCAGGGAAGGAAATAAAGCAGAAGCAGAGGCAGGAAGCACTTAGGAAAACTGCTTACTGCCTTGCAACAGGACTTACTCCCATTCAGCTAATCTCTCTCTCTCTCTTTGTTTTTCTCTCTTCATGTCTTTCTGTCTTTCTCTGTGTGAGTCCCTCTCTGTCTCTTTCTCTCTCTCTTCCTGTGTGTGTATTTTGTTAAGTAATTTTTACTCTATGATGATCAAGAACTTTTCTATAGTTTTCTTTTTTATGTGTATCCTAGTTTGATTTCAGAATTTGATAGAAAATCTCCCTTCATGTTTTATTTTATGTAATCATTTGGCAAACATTGGTGAGTTCTTTCTTCAGTAAATTCACCTGGTCATGGCCTTATCTGCATTAAGTGACATTTTGTTACATCAGATTCATTATATGGATATTGATGTCATCGTGGTTAAATTTTTTACATATCAGATATGTTTAGAATTTATGGAGTTCTTTTATAATTTATAACTTTTCAAAAGTTCTCTAATGTCTCTTTAGATTCTGTTGTATCTGTTGTTACACTACTTCATTTGTTTCTTTGGTTTGGTTAGGCATTTCTCAATCTTACACATCTTTTCAAAGATCCAACTACTTGCTTCTTTGATGCCCTTCATTGTTCTTTATTTTAACATCGTTTAAGTTCTGCTTGGTGCCTTATTATTTCTTTCCTTTTGCTGGTTGGTATTGATCTTGTTTTGCTAAACTGTAACACACGGCGCTAAATTTCTAGAGATTTCTCAGGCTTTCAATATAGGCAGTAATGTAGTGGCTATAAATTTCCTTTTAGAATGGCCACGTTTCGTTCCATTTTCACTTGTTTTCAGGGATGCTTTTTAACACTATGTGGTTTCTGTAATTATCTACTGATCATTTAAAATCCTGTTGTTTAGTGTTTATATATACACTGAGTTCCTCTAACTACTGAATTTAATTTCATTCCATTATTTCTGTTATAATGCATTATGAAGACTTGCTTTGTAACCTAAAATATGTTCAACTTTGAAGACTGTTCCATAAAATTCTGAAATGAATGTATATTCTGCAGTTGTTGAGTGGAACTTACAGTAGATATCTTAGAAGCCCATTTCTTGTAAAATATAGCTCAAATTTGAAGTTCTTTGTCTGCTTCTTTATCTTAATGACCTATGTATTAATGAGAGCAAGTACTGAAGTCACCATTACTGTTTTAGGACAAATCTCTTGATTAATGTTCAGTAATGTTTGCTTTGCTGGAATTGGAAATTGCAGTGTTTGGTGAATATATATGCTCAAATATTGTAACTTTTATGTGTTCCTTCTTTTAACAATATGCTGTAACTGTCTTTGTCTTCTAATGATGACTTGAAACCTCCTTTGTTGAATACAAATACGACTTCCAGTTTGTCTTAGATTCCAATTGCTGAGAATATTATTTGCATCCTAGTACTCAAGATGAGACAGGAGGGTCACTGTATCTTCCATCCCACCCAGGTCTATGTAGAGAGTTCTAGGCCATGAGGTCTGTATAGAGTTTTAAAACACACAGGTTCATGTAGAGATTTTCAGTATAACCAGAGCTGTATTTTGAGACCCCTTATTTGACAAACAGACAGATAACTGTAATTTATATGTGATAGGTTTTTTTTCCTACATTTGAACATTTGGTTTCCAGTTTGTAGTACTATTGTGGAAGGCCGTGTAATATTTAGAAAGCAGAGCTTCAGTGGAAGAAGGAGGTCACTGCATACCTTGAAGTTTAATATCACAGACACACTTCCTAGTTCTCTGTTCTTTATTTTATGATATGAAAGGCACAAGATAGATACTTTGCTACCACTAATTTGTCTACCACTATGCCTTTCCCTTCATCATAAATTGTATACCCTTAGAATGTAAGCCATCCTAGACTTTCCTCCTTGAAGTTGTTTGTTAATAGGTGTATGCTCAAAGAAACAGGGAACATAGCTAATACACAAAATCTAATGCAGTTTTCAATCTTTTATTTTCAGTATGTGCTTGTCTCTACCTCTCTATACATTGTATTTCCTGCAAGAAGCATACAGCTTCACCTTTTGAATCCAGCTGTGTACTCTGTAGTTTTTAAATTTATTTTTTTATAATTTATTCACTTTATATCCTACTTATAGTCCCCCTCCCTCATCTCCTCCCAGTTCCATCCTCCCTCTGTCTTCTCCTCCTCTCTCCCTCCCCTAGTCTACTGAAAGCAAGAGTCCTCCTCCCCAACCATCTGACCCTAGCTTATCAAGTTTCATCAGGATTATCTGAGTCATCGTCCTCTGTGGCCTGGCAAGGCTGTCCCACTGGGGGGAAGAGATCAAAGAGCAATCAATAGAGTCCATGTCAGACGCAGCTCCTCTTCTTACTAAGGAACCCACATGGTGACTGAGCTGTCTATGGGCTACATCTGAGCGTCAGGTCTGAGGCTTTTCTATGTGTTGTCCTTGGTTGGTACATCAGTCTCTACAGGACTCCCTGGGAATAGATTTGTTGGGTTTGTTGGTCTCCTTGTGGAGCACATGTCCCCTCCAGGTCTTCTATCCTCCCACTCTTTCATATACTCTGCCCAAAGTTTGGCTATGAGTCTCTGCATCTGCTTCTATCTCCTGCTGGGTGGAGTCTTTCAGTGGATTTTTATGAAAGGCTCCTTTGCTGTTCCCTCTTTTACATCACTTCGGGTGTCTATCCTGTCTGCCCTTCTGACTGAGAATTAAGCATCTTCCCTAGGGTCTTTCTTGTTATTTAGCTTCTTTAGGTCTGTGGATTTTATTATGGTTATCCTATATTATATGGCTAATATCCACCTATAAATGAGTATATACCTTCTGTGTCTTTCTGCTTCTGGGTTACCTCACTCGGGATAATCTTTTCTAGTTCCATCCATTTGCTGCAAATCTCATGATTTCCTTGTTATTGATAGCTGAGTAGTATTCCATTGTAAATTAACTTCTACAACCACTTTGGAAATGAATCCGGTGCTTTCTCAGAAAATTGGGAATAGTGCTACCTCAAGAAACAGGTATATCACTCCTGGATGTAACCTGAAAGATGCTCAATCATACCATCAAGGACATTTGCTCAACTATGTTCATAGAAGCTTTATTCATAATAGCCAGATTCTGGAAACAATCTAGATGTCCCTCAACTGAAGAATGGATACAGAAAGTGTGGCACATTTACACAATGGAATACTAGTCAATATTTTTAATTGGAGCATTAAAATTCCTTACAGTGTTTAAGTCATGATTAAAAAGTATTCCGGTGATATTGCTGCTCATGTTTGATTCTTTCCTATGTCTCCTTTGCTTACCTCATCTTCTGATTGTGTTTCATTCTGTCAGCATTTTCTTTCCTCCATGGAGAAGATTCTGGTGAGTATTTCTGCAGTGCTGGGCTAATGCTCATGCATTCTTTTACTTGGTGTTCATCTAAAAAGTTATTTGTTTCCCTTTCAATTCGGAAGGAAAACTGTGCTGAATTCAAGGATACAAATTAGTATTTATTTTCTTTTCAAAGCTGCAAATGCATCATTCAATGATCTCTGGACTTTCACATCTTCTGCTTAAAAATGTTATTCTGAAGTTACACATGAGTTGGCAATTCTCACAGCTTCCAGTAATCTATGTTCTGTACTTTTGGCATCTTAAATATCCCTGGGGATATTATTTTCTGTTCTTTCCAAATGCTTTCCTGCCAAGATGTGCATACCATTCCCAGCATTTGAAAGCTAGTTTTTCACTGACTGTTTTCTCTCTTTCTTTAGTCTGTGCCCCAGCCTTTCACCCCAGTGCCACATTTACTATGAGTCCGGTTGGTGGCTTGGGCTATTTATGTCTCCTCTCCTTTACGTTAAGCATTCACTAAAATTTAAGTATGGCTTGGTTGTACATAGAGGAAGATGTGATTCTGGTTAGCTGGCCTTGATTTATATCTTAGTAGCAGAACATCTATACAATATACTTGGAACACTTTTCATATGACAATGCAGAGAAAAATGGAATTGATATATACCAGCAAAAGCAGGAAAGAGTAATGATACAGACGCGGAAACTGTTATTATTTTTTTAAGAAACCAAAATTCTCACTACACAGAGTCCATTTAGTGGTACACATATGTATATGTGATTATGGCTGATCACTTTGGATTGGATAACCTATCTGGTAAAACTGTCATTTGCTTGGAGCTCTTCATGAAGGAATAGGACCTCATGGAATTTCCTGCATCCCCACTGGCAAGTTAATTGGGGGTGTCATTCTGTAGCAACCATAGCGATAAGATTTCAAAGAAAAGGAAAAGCTAAGCATATGTTAAGCATCCACAACTATAAAGACAGAAATGTTGGATGTTCATCACTCTTCTACTGTTGGTATTTCTCCATCCATGCCATCCTCAGAGTCTTTCCTCCTGGCCAAAATGGTTACTTCTCAACACTAACCCATCGTGGTGTCCTCATATCTTCTATCTGTTTCCCATGATTCTCTTTAAACCCAAAGCCTGGGAATGTTAACCAAGCCTATCCCATTCTGCCTTGCTCAACTTTAAGGCTTTATTTTTGCATTTTTTAAATTTATTTATTTTTATTTTTATATCAATCACAGGTTAGGTACTTTGCATCCCAGGCATAGCTTCCCCCCTCATTTCCTCCCACCTTCCCACTCCCTACCTTATCTCCCTCCTCCCTGCCCCCTCCAAGTCCACCAACAGGGGAGGACCTCCTCCCCTTCCATCCAACCCCAGCTCGTCCTGTCTCCTCAGGGCTGGCTGCAATGTCCTCCCCTGGGATCTAGCCAGTCTGTCACTCCCCAGCTTGTATGGGGGAGGGTCAAAGAGTCCGCCATCAAGTTCATGACTGAAACAGTCCCTGTTTCCCTCACTAGGGTCTTCAGTCCGACGAGTTATCATGGGCCCCATCTGAGCGGGGGGTTCCAGGCCACATCCACACATGGTCCTTGATTGTAGAAAGCGTCTCATACAAGACCCCTGTGCCCCGCTCAGTTTGGTCTTTGTGGAGCTCTTGATCTCCCCAAGTCTCAACAACT
>JAQQSO010004762.1:0-12521 GCA_028658305.1 Pachyuromys duprasi | reverse complement strand
TATCCCCCAAGGAAATAGAAGCAGTCATCAACAGCCTCCCTACCAAAAAAAGCCCTGGGCCAGATGGTTTTAGTGCAGAATTCTACCAGACCTTCAAAGAAGTCCTAACACCAATTCTCTATAAAGTGTTCCACAAAATAGAAAGAGAAGGAAAATTACCAAATTCTTTCTATGACGCCACTGTCACCTGGATACCTAAACCACACAAAGATCCAACAAAAAAAGAGAACTTCAGACCTATCTCTCTTATGAACATTGATGCAAAAATACTCAATAAAATACTTGCAAACCGAATCCAAGAGCACATAAAAGATATCATCCACCATGACCAAGTAGGCTTCATCCTAGGCGTTCAAGGGTGGTTCAATATACACAAATCCATCAATGTTATCCACCACATAAACAAACTGAGGGAGAAAACCCACATGATCATCTCCCTAGATGCCAAAAAACATTTTACAAAATCCAACACCCATTTATGTTTAAAGTCTTGGAGAGACTAGGGATTGTCTCCATATCTCTTTAACATAGTTCTTGAAGTCCTAGCTAGAACAATAAAACAACTAAAGGAGATCAAGGGGATCCAAATCAAAAAGGAAGAAGTCAATGTATCACTATTTTCAGATGATATGATAGCATACCTGAGTGACCACAATAATTCTATCAGGGAATTCCTTCAGCTGATAAACACATTCAACCAAGTGACTGGATACAAAATTAACTCAAAAATTCTGTAGCCTTCCTATAAAAAGACAAAAGGGCTGAGATAGAAATTAGGGAAACAACACCCTTCACAATAGCCACAAAGGACATAAAGTATCTTGGGTGAACCTAACCCAGCAAGTCAAAGACTTGTTTGAAAAAAATTTCCAGTCTCTCAAGAAAGAATTATAAGAAGATATCAGAAGATGGAAAGATCTCACATGCTCATGGCTTGGCAGGTTTAATATAGTAAAAATGACTATCCTACCAAAAGCAATCTACTGATTCAATGCAATTTCCATCAAATTACCAACACAATTCTTTACAGACCTTGAAAGAAAAATTCTCAATTTCATATGGGATAACAAGAAACCCAGAATTGCTAAAAAAAATCCTCTATAATAAAAGATCTTCTTGAGTGGTCTCCATCCTTGATCTCAAGCTGTACTATAGAGAAACAATACTAAAAACTGCATGGTACTGCCATAGAAACAGACTGGTGAATCAATGGAATCGAACAGAAGACCCTGAAATAAATCCACACATTTATGGACACCTGATTTTTGGCAAAGATGCCAAAACCATTCAATGGAAAAAAGATAGTGTCTTCAACAAATGGTGCTGGTCTAACTGGATTTTTACATGCAGAAAAATGTAAATAGATTTATACTTATCATCCTGCACAAAACTAACGTCCAAGTGGATCAAAGACCTCAATATAAAACCAGACCCACTAAACTTGTTAGAAGAAACATTTATGATGCACCAGTCATAGATTCATATTGACTCAAGATTTCAACATTTTTTGAAGCTTTCTTGCAAAAAGCTGTTGAGAGCAGATATAGAGAATACTCATCTCTCCCTCCTCCTTTGCTCTCTCCTTTCCTCCCTCTCTGTGCTTCCCCACAAGGTACTAGAATTTGAGCCCAAGACCTCTGAGACGTGCTAGGCAAGCTCTGTAGCACTGACCTACAGACACAATTCATTCAAAAAACTTATGACAGAATCTTCCTACATTTTTTCAGGCTTGCCTTGAATTTATTCTGTATCTCCACCAGACCTTAAAATATCAATCCGCCTAAGTCAATCTCCTAAATAGCATTGCAGTTCTGTGTACTAGACACAATTTTGACTTTTGTTCTGATTTATCACATTTAAAGCACTTGATGGGATATTTAGTTGGCAGTTTATAGAAATTTTCAAAATACTTAACACATACACACACTTCTAACACCTGCTGTTTGTTGTCACACGTACTCAACATGTTATCCCTCCCATTTTTTTTAGTGAGTCGATCAGTGTAGAAAGTAAAACCAATTTTACTTTTTTTTTTCTCAATGAGATATTCAGGAGATCCATTATCTCCCAAACTTTATCCAGTTCTTGGTTAACTAATTTGCAGCTCACTGTGCTGGCAGATAAGAATAAACAATGCTGCCATGGTAGCAGCTAGACTTCTTATTTCACTGATGCATGACATCCAGCTAACAGCTGGCCATCCTTTGTTTTTTATATTTTAAATTAATCACAGGTTATGTACTTTGTATCCCAACCATAGTCCCCTCCCACATTCCCTTCCTATCCCCCACATCCCTCCCTCACATCCTCCCTGCCCCTTTTCAAGTTCACTGATAGGGGAGGACCTCCTCTCCTTCCATCTAACCCTAGGTTATCAAGTCTCTTCAGGAATGGCTGCAATGTCCTCTTTTGTGGCCTAGCAAAGCTGCTCCTCCCTCGGGGAGGAGGGTCGAAGAGTCAGCCATTGAGTTCATGTCCAAAATAGTCCCTGTTCCCCTTACTAGGGTACCAACATGGATACTGAGCTACTATTTGCTACATTCAAGCAGGGGTTCTAGGTTATATCCATACATGGTCCTTGGTTGGAGAAACAGTCTCATAAAAGACCCCTGTGCCCTGATATATTTGGTCCTGTGGAGCTCCTGTCCTCTCTAGGTCTTACTAACTCCCCCTTCTTTCATATGATTCCCTGCACTCTGCCAAAGGTTTGGTTATGTGTCTTAATATTTGCTTTGACACACTGCTAGGTAGAGTCTTTCCAAGACCCTCTGAGGCTCTTGTCCTGCTACTTATTTCCTCCTACATCCAATGTCCATCCCATTTGTCTTTCTAAGTGAGGATTTATCATCTTATCTATATACCTAAAGAAGATAAACAAGAAAGAGATAATTTTTTAAGACTGACACCATAGGAAAATAGCAACTATTTCCACGTGTATATTGCATATGCTAAGCCAATGCAATTGCATGATCTTGGTTTTCAGGGTCTGTGAATAGCAGAAATCTACATTGAAGATATCAGATTCATTGCCTCTTTAACTTTTTTTTTTGCTTATTTAGAACTTCCAGATGATTTATCATTTGTACCTTTAATTTTCATACTTAATGTCACTACAAATGTGAATGGTTTTGCTGTTGGATAGTGAAACAGCTCTTTAGATCCTCAGAGAGATGAAGAAATAAAAAGGAATGCTTTAAGTGTAGTATAGTTTATGCCATCTTCAAATATTTTTCAAATAGGAACTAATGTACTCTGAGTGGATCTTGAATGAAATATGTAGCAATAACTGGCATATTAGATCTCTTTATTCTCTTAATGTTCATCTAACTGCTAGGAGATAAGAATGTACCACACTTTGTATATGATGATATATTTCTTTCAATACTGTTTATTTTCATCTTATGAATGATGGCTCATGGATATACAAATGTATTTTAGTTTGTACTATGAAAATAATAAGGTAACTTGAGTTTCATAAATAGTAGTTTAATATTAGTATATGTTAACATCTTCCACTTTTTGCTTCAAGATGCTGATATGTTTGCATAAAAGGCACATGCTATAGCTCTTTAGTTATCTATTTGTCTGTGTATTCTATCTACAAAAGTTCTGGTTTTGGTATCTGAAAGAAGATTGTTTCCAAAAGAAGCTTCCCTTTTTTTTCTCATCTCAAAAGGAATATGAGATAGTTTATTCTGTAGTCAAATTTGAGTTACTGTGGGTCTAGGAATGTATATTTAGGTCTCCCCAAATACAGCATGCCAATATGGAAGCAGCTTCATAGTCTTTAAAGTAATAGAACAAAGAAAGCAATAAACCACAGCAATTTTAAAATACATTGTTGGAAACATTAGTTGGACAACTAAAGCTGAGGTATGAATCTCAACTAGTAGACCCAGATGCAATCTGATTACATTTTTAATTCCACTGTTGGTAGAAAATAGAATTTTGTTGTCAATACATTATGAAAGTCTTTATCTGTTTACCAGGATGTTAGGTTTGATACAGGCGTGGGCAAGGGCTGAGCCAGAAACAATTTCTAGCCAGTGTCCCAAGAGATTCCAGTTGCCTCTGCTCTGATTCTCTGCTTGTATGTATGTACGCATGTGTATGTGTGGGTCTAGAAGCTTGCCGTTTGTTCTATGTTCTCATGCAAACTTATTGCTGTTAGGAAGCTCTGATTAAGTCTCTGTGGTTGCGTAACCTCTAGAATTTAATTCTAGGAATAGTTGATCATCATCCCTTTTCTCAGGTTTACTCTCATGCTTGCTTTCTCACACCATCACTCTGTATCCTAAACCTTATGGTCACTTGAAATTTTTCTTAGACTACATAAACATGAGCTGAACAAGAAAGTCAATGTGGATGGGGAAAGCTCACAAGGTCTCACACCTACAAAATGAACTATAGGAAAATAGGGAAAGTTGGGATATGAAGAAATGGAAGAACGCACAAATTGGTTTCCAATGCCAGATCATTTGCCCTAAATATATATATATTTATATATATTCATATATATATATATATATATGAGTAACACAGAACAAACTGAGAGGTTTTATATATTTATATATATATATGATAACAATTAATGAAAGGAGAAAGCACATTTGAAGGAGAATGTGGAGACAAGTATATGAAAAGGCTTGGGAAAAGAAAATGTAATAGAGAAGTATTGTATTATAAACACAGAAACAAAAAATCTCTAAGAGGTATAAAAATAATAAAGAACTTACAGTGGAAATACAATTATGAAAAGATTATGCTGTTCCCAGAAGCCACAGGTTTTTAAACAAAAGCCAAAGTTCCAGATAGCAGGATAGCTCCATATGAATTGTTGGCCAGAGAGGTCTCAGGGATCTTTCAAGAGAACAGATATTAAAATTTTTCTATGTTTCTTACCAGAACTGTATGGTAAAGACTCCCTGGCTGAAGACACAACATGATTTCATTACAGACTACCGAGAAATCAAGGTGGAACTGAGCTGGAAACTCTCCCTATCTTTTGGTCAGTGTTTATAATTTGGCATGGTGCTATTCTGATTGCTAAAATAGAAAATTCTCAGCTATAGATGATGCATATACTGACCCTCCAGTGATGTAAAGATGGTATACCTATTTGTTATCACTTTGTGACTGGATTTGAAACCCACTGTACAGAAAAAAATAAACTTAAACCTGGTAAAAATCTAATAGCCTGGGTAGACTTAAGCCAGAGAAAGAAATGTATAACTTTTTTAATTTTAATTTTTATATTAATTACAGGTTATTTACTTTGTATCCCAGCTGTAACCCCCTCCCTCATTGCCTCCCAATCCCACGGTCCCTTCCTCATCTCTTCCCTCTTCTCTTCCTTGCCACTCTCTAAGTCCACTGATAGAGGAGCTCCTCCTCCCTTTCCATCTGATCCTAGTTTATCAGGTCTCATTAGGACTGGATAGGACAAACACACTAAAATCTGTACAACTAAAGAAGCTAAACAAGAAGAGGTTCTCGGGTAAGATGATCAATCCTCACTTAGAAAGACAAATGGGATGGACATTGGAAGTAGGAGACAACAAGAAACATAAAATTCTAAAAATAAAAATAATCTTTGTAGGTGTTTTAAAGTACAAATGTTGAGAACCAATACTGAAAGAATTATAAGATCTATACAATTTATTTGTTGTTTAACATTTTAATTTTTAATTAATATATTAATTAGAGTTTATTAATTTTGTATCCCAGCTGTAGCCACCTCCCCTTTTCCCTCCGAATCCTACCCTCCCTCCTTCATCTCCTTCTATACCCCCTCTCCAATTCCACTGATAGGGGAGGTCCTCCTCCCCTTCCATCTCACCCTAGTCCATCAGGTCTCATCAGGACTGGCTGCATTGTTTTCCTTTGTAGACTGGTAAGGCTGCCCCCTTCAGGGGGATGTAATCAAAGAGCCAGCTACTGAGTTCATGTCACAGACAGATCTTGTTCCCCCTACTAGGATACCCACTTGGATACTGAGCTGCCATGGGCAATATCTGAGAAGGGGTTCTAGTTAATCTTCTTTCATGGTCCTTGGTTGGAGTATCAGTCTCAGAACAGACTCCTGTGTCGAGATTTCTTGGTTCTGTTGCTCTCTTCATAGAGCTCCTGTCCCCTCCAGATCTTTTCTATCTCCCCCTTCTTTCATAAGATTCCCTGCACTCTTCCCAAGTTTGCCTATGAGCCTCAGAATCTGCTGAGGAGATTCTGCTGGGGAGAGTCTTTCAGAGGCCCCCTGTGGTAGGCTCCTGTCCTGTTCCCTGTTTTCTCCCACTTCCGATGTTTGTCCTGTTCTACTTTTTGATTGAGGATTGATCATCTTCCCCAGGGTCCTCCTTCTTGCTTAGCTTCTTTAGATGTGCAGATTTAAGTATGTTTATCCTATATTATATGTCTAATATCCACTTATAAGTGAATATATACCATGCCTTTCTGCTTCTGGGATACCTCACTCAGGATGATCTTTTCTAGTTCCCACTACTCGCCTGAAAATTTCATGATTTCCTTGTTTCTAATTGCTGAGTAGTATTCCATTGTGTAAAACTACCACAATTTATGTATCCATTCCTCCATTGAGGTGCATTGGGTCATTTCCAGATTCTGGCTAACATGAATAAAGGCTGTGAACATGGTTGAGCAAATGTCCTTGTTGTGTACTTGAGCATATTTTTGATGTATGCCCAGGGGTGATGTAGCTGATCTGGAGGAATCACTATTCCTAAATATCTGAGAAAGTGCCAGATTGATTTCCAAAGTAGTTGTACAAGTTAACATTCCCACCAGCAATGGAGGAAGGTTCCCCTTTCTCCACATCCTCTTCAGCATGTATTGTCAGTTGAGTTTTTGATCTTAGCCATACTGATGGGTGTAAGGTGAAATCTCAGGGTTGTTTTGATTTGCATTTCCCACAAATAACATAAAGTACCTTGGGGTGACTCTAACTGAGCAAGAGAAAGACCTGTTTAAAAAAAAAACTTCAAGGCTTTGTAGAAAGAAATTAAGGAATATATCAGAAGATGGAAAGATCTCCCATGCTCATGGATTGGTAGGATTAACATAGTGAAAATGGCCATCTTGCAATCTACAGATTCAACGCAATTCCCAACAAAATACTAACACAATTGTTTGCATAACTTATTGTTTATCTTTTTATCACAGGACTAAAGAGTAGATGGATAGATTTAAATAATCATGGTCTCAATCTTGTTACTACATTTGTTCATGCATTCACTAAGTGAGTCATATAATTCTGCCATGTTATGACTTGTTTTTCAATGAAATTTAGGTTACATGATATACTTACCAAGGCACTTTCATAAGAACATATCACAGCATTTTTGTTCATTCATTGTACTTCTTGCTATTCTATTTCTTGCTTCTAAAATGTTTGGAAAGTAGGTGCCAATTGAAATTAATGTACTCATGAGTTCACTCATGAAGTCAGAACTTATTTATTGCACCTCTACAGTCTGTCAGACATGGGGCAGAAAAAACATAATGGCAAATAAGATAAAGGGCATCTTCAGGGAGTACTACATTTATTTGCTTAGTAATTTATATAAATAATATAGTAATTATTTCATGGGAACTTTGGAAAAGGACTGATCATCTTACTTTCTACCAATCATTTTTATCAATTGAGTTATCCAGGCCTATTAAACCAATCATTTTTATATATCCCTTTAATATAGCATAATACAGATGTACAATTTTTCTTAGAATCTGAGAGGGTTCTTGTAGAAATAATTGTAAAAATGTATAGAAATATATAAGTAAAATGAGAAGATATTCTGGGCATAGCTTGACACTCTCCAGATAAAGTTCTAGAAAATTGTCTTTTCTTAAAACAGGAAATAGTTGCAATAACATTTTCATAATGTCTGTTACTTATAGAAAATACATATTATGATTTTTCACAATTTCTATTAAGAGGTTACATATATTTTAAATTATACAGACTTTCAGAATGTCCATGACTAGTTACAAAAGTTAATTCTTTGCAATTCATTTTACTTTTTGAGAACTTAATATAATCACAACATGTTTTTCTTTACATTCCTATTCCCAAAATGTGACAAATAACTTCCTTATTCTCAAATTCATAGATGTGTTTTTCATTAAGTATTGATGTGTGTTTGTGTGTATGTTTGTGTACTTATATTTCTAATATATATATATATATACATATATATATATCCTGCTTAGTATGTATAATGTTACTTCTCTATGTAGTGTAGAGGATTCCTAGGCTTTCCTTTATCCAAATAAGCATGTCTATTAATGTTGCCCTTGCTGTGTTCATGTTTAGGCAGTCATATTGTTAATAAATTATGGATGTACATTCTTTTGACTTCCTAGGAGGAGACACAATCTCACAGTAAACTCGTGTTCTATTAGCTTTTACAATCTTTTTATCCCCTCCTCTACAATGATGTCTCAGGCTCTTGAAAAGCCTTATTAGAACAAATTGGAAAATGTCATTTAAGCTATACATGGATATGAATATAGGAGCTTGTATGTATTCCAGGTAATTCTTAGGTAGATAGTTGATAATATGATTCCTTATGTGTTTTTCAGACATTCATATTGCTATTCACTGTCCTTCCTCTTTCTGTATATCCCTTTCTTCTTCCTAATGAGAATCCTCATTATAATTTTACATTTTACCCACCAGATCACCTGTACTCTCCTATACCTGTCTCTATTGCTGGCCTACATCTCAACCGCAACAATGGTCCCAATTCACGCACTTGGATTCTGGTGTTAAAACCACATACCAGTAATCAGTTGATGTTAATTTGTATCTTTAAATTTCGAAGAACATTTTTACAAAGTTGTGTGTGCTAGAGTTTGGTGTATATATGTTAGAATATAACCAGTGTAACAAAAGATAAGATGTCTCGGTAAGACTGTAAGAAAATTGGAATACTTGGGCAACACAGGTAATATATATACAAAATTGTGTATCATCTAGAAAAATAATAAGATTTATAAGTTAAAAATAAAATTGCCCCATGAGCCAGGAGTGTGCATCATGAGTGTCCCTGGTCTGAAAGTATGAGGTATTTGAAATGGTGCCAGTCTCAGAAGCAAAAAGTAGAATGATTGTTTATAGGAGCTTGAATCAAGGGAAATTTGAAGTTCTTGTTCAACTGATAGAGAGTTGATAGATGAAAGAGTAGATAACTGCAGTATAATGTACTTATAGTTAATACCATTGCATTATACACCTAAAATACATAATGCTGCAAATATTACAGTCTATGCTTTTAATAACTAGTTAAATAAGCTGTCATATGCCTAATAAAGTTCTGAAATAAAATTATAAAATTACATATCAGTTATACAAACCATTCTTAAGGCCAGATCCAGTACTGAGCAATAGATGACCAACATGGAATGAATTCAGTGGTAGTTTTTGAGTTTTTTTTATTTCATAATGTTTTGTTTGGACATTTGGAAATTTTTCCATATTTTATATATTATATATTTTATAAGTTATGGTTTTTTGAGTTTGTGTTTTATGGCATTCTTGTGTTTGTCAATGTGTGTATCCTTGTATGTATGTTTTTCTTGTGTTATTTGTTTTAGATTCACTTGTTTGTTTGTCCTATTCAGACTGGTTTGTTTTTATTTCATCTTTCTTTCTTAAAGATGTGTTTGTTTTCTAATAAGAGAAAGAAATTAAATATGAGGATTAATGTTGGGAGGTGGGAATGTACTGGAAAGAATTGAAGGAACAGGAATTATGATTCAGAATCTATTGGATAAACATCTATTTCCAATAAAAATTACCTATCAACAAAATTAATCAGCATAATTACAGAAGAAGAAAGTTCAAGAGGATGCACACTTCATTCATTAAGTAGAGAGCATCAAGACAGGGCTTGAGTCAATTTCTGCCCTGCTCTATCTCATTCATCTTTAGAAAGATTCAAGTAGTACAGCTATTAATAAAAATGACTGGAAGTTCTGAATGCCTGTTCTTTTAATGAAATTTTTATAGCTATTAAACTGAGCAAAGATCACCTACCAGTCATAAATAAATATCAATGTAGATTTGACGAGCAATATAGTCATGAAGATCATCTGGATGGGATGTAAAAGATAAATTAAAGGTAAATCAACACAGCAGGAACATCCTTTAAATGAGCTTTTGAAATGGACTTTCAAAAGCCTCTTCTCCAGTAACTTACAAGGTAGGAATTTCAAACTAGGTGAAGAAAGCAAATGAAAAAGCAGCTAAAATCCTTAAGACAGAACATTTTACTGGCCACTCAACATAACACTGGAATTCTTACTCGAGTGAACAAGAAAAAACAAGTATTAAAAACATGCCTTAAAATGTATGATGGAGACAACCATTTAAATCTGTCCATCGTCCCTGGTTAAAAATGTCCTCTTGCTTCTGGTGCAAGTTGAGAGAAAAAGTCAGAAGCTGCAATAATTCCAAGGTCTTCGTATCAGTGTTTTCAGGGAACTCTATGATTCTGGAAAGTCTCTCAGCAACTTTAGGCAACTTCCAATACTCATGGTCTCAGAATTGTGATCTTTCTGGAGGCCATCAACATTCATCTTGTTGTGTCTTCTTTACTTGTTTATGTATGTTAGTGCTAGAAGCTCCAGAATTCCCTGCTCTGTTTTAATGCCAACTGGAATCCAGGAAATTATTATCTACTATCATAATTTCTCTTTTCTTGATGTATTTTTTCTGTACCTCTTATTCAAATATATTTTATCATGTATTGTATATTTTTGGTTTGTTTTCCTTCACAATAAAGATTAGAGTTTAATGATGTTAGAGATACATGTGTATTTTGTTTATTGTCTTATTTCCATGACCTAGAACAATCTGCCACATGGTAAATGGTCGGTAACTATTTGAGAAATAAAAAAAAAATGATGTTAACTTTCTTGTAAAATGTAACAGAGATTAGGTTAGAGAAACATTATGGAATGGCATAAGTAATCACCTTGTTTAATTCTCCTTCAAAATGTGTCTGGTCTAATGTAAACACATTATAAGATCAGTCAGTGTCAGGTCAGTGTTGGAGAAAGCTGACTTAGAGAGTGAATTCCTTATCCACATCATAGTTGTCTCTATTACAAATCAATGAATTGACAAGGATACTTGATTCTAGTTGTGTCTAAGGGAGTAGAAATGGAAGTATTATGTTTTAACTTTAGACTTAAAGACTTAAATGTAACAATCAAAGGAGGATTTCGATATTTTCTTTTCATGTCACATCTTAAAATTAAACATGTTCCAGACAATACAGGTAGGGAATAATATATCCTGCATCAACTCAGATTGAGGGTGAAAATAATGAAGGATGGTTACAGTATGGAGGCACCAAAATTTTCAACAGACTTTTCCCTGAGGAAAAGTTATATAATACCAGTTGGTAAGAAGCTGATATTTTAATGAGTCTATTCTTTCAGTGTAGTCTATATTATTTTGTTTAATTTAAGTACTATAGAAGATATCATGTTTCCCGAAGTAAAATTTATAGCCCATGTCTTGATACAAGCTTTAGGATTTGAACAGAGCATTTATCAGTAAGGATATTTTTTATGGCTAGAATAACTACAAGATAACCTTATAGATTTACAAGAGGAAAGAAATACATAACTTTCACAAATAAATGTTATATTATTTTCCTCGGTCTTTAGGGTGACATATGAAGCCACTGGAAGTTAGCAGACAGGTTGCAGGCTTACATCCTTCATAACAGCAGTCCATCTTGAACAACTTAACTTGACAAGTATTTACTATCAATTCTCTATCCACCACTAGGAAAGGTTTGGAAGAAATGCCAAAACAGAGGCCATAATTCCTACCCTGAAGAACAACACTATGATAACAGCTGTGAATAAAAGCTAAACATTTCATATTAGTTATAAAAATTTTAAGAATTTAAAGGTAATGGAAATCTTAAGAAGTCTGCAGAAATCTAGGAATGATTTCTGGAGATAAGGGTGCTTTCTTGAACTTGAAGAATGTGGAGGACTTAATTCTGTTTGATACTTTATTGGACTGACTAAACATAAAACACAATATAAAGCCTTTTCAACTTGTACAGAACATTCTGCACACTATCATCCAAATTTCAGGTAACAGCTACAGAGATGTTAAATAATACATTTAAGTCCCTGAATAGAGAAATATATAATACAGATTGTTTCCTATGACATGGTAGGCATGAATCAATGCTTTTGAATTAGAGAGAGAGAGAAACATGGTATGAGTCTTTGAGTTTAATAGTATGATGGAGTGGCTCAGTTTTTCAGCAGATATTTATGTTTTACATTTTTCTCATTGTAGAGAAAGTATTAAATAATCTGTAAATACTTTTTTTTAATAATGGAGATTTTCTTTTTTGTTTTGTTTTGTTTGCTTTTCAGGAACAAGTGTATTATTATTATTTTTTCTTTTTTTTAAATTTATTTATTTTTATCTCAATCACAGGTTGGGTACTTTGAATCCCAGGCGAAGCCCCCTC
>JAQQSO010004761.1:0-12521 GCA_028658305.1 Pachyuromys duprasi | reverse complement strand
TGAGCACAGGGGTCTTTCCTGAGACTCATACTCCAACCAAGTACCATGCATGGAGAAAACCTAGAACCCCTGCCCATGGCAGTTCAGTGTCCAAGTGGGTTCCATAGTAACGGGAACAGGGACTGCCCGAAATGAACTGATTTGCCTGCTCTTTGATCACCTCACCCTGATGGGGGAGCAGCCTTACCAGGCCACAGAGGAAGACAATGCAGCCACCCCTCATGAGAGCTGATAGACTAGGATTAGAAGGAAGGAAAAGAAGACCTCCCCTATCAGTGGACTTGGGGAGGGGCAGATGTGGAGATGGGGGAGGGAAGGTGGGATGGGAAGGGGAGGAGAAAGAGGTTTGTGGGGGGATACAAAGTGAATAAAGTGTAATATAAAAAATACATGAATGTAAATTTTTTTAAATTTAATTTAAAAAACATGCACAGGAAGCTAGATGAAGCTTATTTCTAGAATTCGTTGGTACTCTGTATGGCTACTAGTATTATGGCAGAAAGTTTGAAAAAAAGGAGACTTTCAGAGTTCCTATTGGGGAGGAGCATTGGAGGAGACGAGGGAGGGAGAGTGGAATTGGGAGGGGAAGAAAGAGGGGGCTACAGCTGGGATACAAAGTGAATGAACTGATTAATAAATAAATAAATATTTTTTTTAAAAAGAGAGACTCTAGCTGACTCTATAAAAAGAGTCTGATTTCAGCCCAATGAAGATATTTTAATCTCTCTACTCCTGAATACCTGATCTCTCTTAACCAGTATTGTTCCCTTCTCTACCTAAATCATTTTTCCCTCCATCAAATTGTGCCAAAGTCTGAATATTTTTGAGGTAGTTTTATTTCCAAAACTGACTCAGAGGTTCCCTCCTGTCCAGTGCAAATAGCATACCTTGTAAAATATGTACCTGTAATTATGAACACTCAGTAGCTGGCACTTTGATCACCCCCTCCTGGGGGGGGGAGGGCGGGGTGGAGCTTTGTCAGCCCACAGAGGAAGATCATGCAACCATCCTTGATGAGACCTGATAGGCTAGGGTCAAATAGAAAGAGAGGAGGTCCTCCCCTATCAGTGGACTAGAGAAAGGGAATAGGGAAAGAAGAGGGAGGTTGGGTGGGAGTAGGAGGAGGTGAAGAAGGGGGCTGTTGCTGGGATACAAAGTGAATAAATTGAAATAAATAAATAAACAAATAAATAAAAAAGAGTCAAACTTAAATAAAAGTTTGTAAGATGTTTCAAAGCATTTTCCAGAGGAGCTACAAAAAAAAAAAAAAAGAATCTGGAATACCATACATGTCTATCAACACATATACATGTTATGAAAATTTTTACCAGTCAGGTGACTGCCTGAGTAGATTTCCTTTTTACTTTATCTTAACATCTTTCTAATTATTATTAGCTAATTATCAGTGAAGATAAGTAAACTAAATGCTTATTGTACATTTGCATAAACTCTCTTGGTAAATGTCTGCTCATTTCTAATGACTATTTTCTTTTGGTTTATAATATCTTGGTGATTATCACGTTTCCTCATTCTTTAAAATGCAAGGTATTTGTTATATGTATTTAAAATATTCTCTACTAGGTCATGGCTTGGCTGTTTACCATGCTACTTATGCTGCTGAGAAATGGGATTTCTTCATCATTTATTGATAAGTTCATTCATAGTCATGTTTTATGATTTACAAATCAACTAATGGGGTCCTTTCTACATTATTTATTTTTAATATTAATTTTATTTTTATTAATTAGAGTTTGTTCAAGTTGTCTCCCAGCTGTAGCCCCCCTTTCCTCCCAATCCCACCCTCCCTTCCTCTTCTCCTATGTCCCTCCCCCAGTTTAATGATGGGGAAGTATCTCCTCTCTTTCCATCTGACCCTTGTCTATCAGGTCTCTTATTGTTGCTTATCACTTTATCTAACACTTTTAAATTTAATCCACCTAGTATTAATTGTAAAGAATGGGAAGTGAGAACCAAACAGTTTTTTATATTCCACATCTAGGAATCAGATCTTATTGGTCTATCATCTTCTCACGCTTTAAGAATTTGACTTTCTTATGTGTTTATCTGCTAATTTTTAAGATTGGTTTTCCTTGTGTGTGTGCATGTGCCTATACAAGTACGTATGCCTGTGTATGTGTTTGTGTGTGCATGTATGTCTATAAGCATGTATGCTTGTGGGCCTGCAAGCCTGTGAGCTTGTGTGTGTGTGTGTGTGTGTGTGTGTGTACACCATGTGTGTTACTGCCTCTGGAAGCAAGAGCGGGAATTGGATTTAATTGCTGAAACATCTCTTCTGTTGGAGCCCTTTGTTGTTGTACTCAAATTCTAATGCATTATAGAGTTTGCTTATTCTTTTATTTTTCCATTTTTTAATTTTTATTAATTACAATTTGTTCTCTTTTTATACCCCTGTACCTCCCTCTCTCCTCCCCTCCCGATCCCACCCTCCCTCTTCCCCACCCTTGTCCCTCTCCCACTCCACTGAAAAGGAAGGTCCTCCTCCCCTTCCCTCTGACCCTAGTCTATCAGGTCTCATCAAGAGTGGCTGCCTTGTCTTCTTCTGTGGCCTCCTAAGGCTGCTCCCCCCTCAGGGGGTGGTGATCAAAGAGCAGGAAAATCAGTTCATGTCAGAGACAGTCCCTGTTCCCATTATTATGGAGGCCACTAGGATACTGAACTGCCATAGGCTACCTCTGTGCAGGGGTTCCAGGCCATCTCCATGAGTGGTCCTTGGCTGGAGTAACAGTTTCAGAAAAGAACCCTGTGCCCAGACTTTTTGGATCTGTCACTGTCCTTGTGGAGCTCCTGTCCTCTCCAGTTCTTACTATCCCCTACTTCCTTCATAAGATTCCCTGTACTCTGCCCAAAGTTTAGCTATGAGTCTCAGTATTTGCTTCGATACCCTGCAGGGTAGAGCCTTTCAGAGGCCCTCTGTGGTAGGCTACTGTCCTGTTCCCTGTTTTCTTCCTCCTCTGATGTCCATCCTCTTTGCCTTTCTGAATGGGGATTGAGCATTTTAGCTAGAGTCCTCCTTCCTGATCAGCTTCCTTAGGTGTACAGATTTTATTATGTTTATCCTATATTATATGTCTAGTATCCACTTATGAGTGAGTATATACCCTGTGTGTCTTTCTGCTTCTGGGATACCTCAGTCAGCTAAACAGAGAATTCTCAATAGAGGAATATCGAATGGCACAGAAACACTTAAAGAAATGTTCAACTTCCTTAGTCATCAGAGAAATGCATTTCAAAACGACTCTGAGATTTCACTTTACACCCATCAGAATGGCTAACATGAATAATGCAAGTGACAACACATGATGGAGAGGATGTGGAGAAAGGGGAACCCTCCTCCACTGCTGGTGGGAATGTAAACTTGTACAACCACACTGGAAAAATCAATCTGGTGCTTTCTCAGACAGGAATAGTGATCCAGCTATACCACTGCTAGGCATATAGCCAAAAGACGCTCAATTACACAAGGACATCTGCTCAACCATGTCTGTAGCAGCTTTATTTGTAATAGCCAGAAGTCGGGAACAACCCAGATGTCCCCCAGTTGAGGAATGGATACAGAAATTGTGGTACATCTACACAATGGAATATTGCTCAGTGATAAACACAAGAAATCATGAAATTTGCAGGTAAATGGTGGAAAAGAGTTTGCTTAGTCTTACTATGATGGCTTTTGATTAGAACGCTTCATACCTAATAAAGCATGTACTTTTGCTTTTTAAAGTAATTCCTGAATGGGGTAGAAAGATTGCTCAGCAGGAAAAGGCAATTGCTGCCACACTTGATGACCTGATCTTAATGTCCAGAACCCAATGGTAGAAGAAGAGAACAAACTCCATCAAGTCTCTTTCTGACAAGCACACATACATTATAGTAAATATGCATACACATGAGTAAGTGCACACATACATATATGCACATAATATTTTAGTAGTTTTTGAGTATGCCAAAAAATGTACTTTGATCATATCCAACCCCTCACTCCTTTTTCTAACTCTTCCTAGATCTACTCTTTATTGGCTGATCCTACCCAACATCATTTCTTTAAAAATAACCAACCTCATGTTTCTCCATCCAAGGACCATGCATGGATATAACCTAGAATCCCTGCTCAGATGTAGCCTATGGCAGCTCAGTATCGAAGTGGGTTACCTAGTAAGAGGAACAGGGACTGTTCCTGACATGAACTCAATGGCTGACTCTTTGACACCCCACCCCCCCTTCCCCTGAGGGAGGAACAGCCTTGTTAAGCCACAGAGGAGGACATTGCAGCTAGTCCTGAAGAGACCTGATAAGCTAGGGTAAGATGGAAGGGGAGGAGGACCTCCCCTACCAGTGGACTTAGAAAGGGGCAGGGAAGAGATGATGGAGTGAGGGTGGGATTGGGAGGGAATGAAGGAGGGCGCTACAGCTAGGATACAAAGTAAATAAACTGTAACTAATAAAAATAATTAACCAACCAAGGCCTACAGATTCCAGTGGTAAATTCCAGGCTTAACGGAAATCTTCTGGAGCTCAGTCATCACTCTGGACAGCCACAATCTTAATGAAAGTTGACTCTTCCGTCTCCAGAAGCTACCAACTGCCACAGCCTCCTCATTACAGGTATAGGCTCAACTCGTTCCCAACTCTATGATAAAATATTGGCTTTCTTAACTTTGTGGAGGTCTTATGCAGACAACTATAGGTGAGAGTTCACAAATACAGTAGTCATGTCTAGAAGATAGAATTTCACTGTTCCTATCCTCTGTCTCTTGAATTCTTATTCCTTTCACTCCGTGTTTTTAATAGCTGGGTATTATTCCATTGGATAAATGTACCACAATTTCTGTATCCATTTTTGGTCAAGTACATCTAGGTTGTGTCCAGATCCTGGCTATTATGAATAAAGCTGCTATGTGCATAGTTGAACCAGTGTCCTTATGGTCTTGTGGAACATCTTTCAGGTGTATGTCCAGGAGTGGTATAGCTGTGATTGTAGATTTTAGTATGTTTATCCTATATTATATGGCTAATATCCTCTTACAAGTGAGTAAATACCGTGTGTGTCTTTCTGCTACTGGGTTATCTCACTCTGGAAAATCTTTGCTAGTTCCATCCATTTGCCTTCAAATTTCATGATGTCCATGTTTGTAATAACTGGATATTATTCCATTGCATAAATGTACCACAATTTCTGTATCCATTCCTCAGTGGAGAAACAGCAAGGTTGTATCCAGACTCTGGATATTATGAATAAAGCTTCTATGAACATAGTTGAATAAGTGTCCTTGTGGTATGGTGTAGCATCTTTCAGGTATATGACCAGGAGTGGTATATCAGTATATTTTTATTATTAATTATTATTATTATTTACAATTTATTCACATTTTACCCTAGTTGTAGACCCTTCCGTCACATCCTCCTGGTCCCACTCTTGCTCCCTCTCCCCCCCCCTATTTCTCTCCCCTAGTCTACTGATAGAGGAAGTCCTCCTCACCTACTGTCTGACCCTAGCCTATCATGTCCCATCAGCTCTACCTAGATCCTCTTCCTCTGTGGACTGGCTACATTGTCCCACTGGGGAAAAGTGATCAAAGTTGCTCTTCTACCTTTATTAAGAACTCACATGAGTTGAGTCTGAGATGTCTATGAGCTACAGCTAAGCAGGGGGTCTATGTCCTCTCTATGCAAGGTCTTCAGGTGAAAGAGAATTTCAGACCAATTTCTCTTATGACTGTTTATAAAAAAAATATTCAATAAAAAACTCGTAAACTGATTCTAAGAACACACCAAAGATATCATCCACTATGACCAAGTAGGCTTCATCTCAGGCATGCAAGGGTGGTTCAATATATGGAAATGCATCAGTCAGGCATGCAAGGGTGGTTCAGTATATGGAAATGCATCAGTGTAATCCATCATATAAACAAACTGAAAGAAAAAAAACACTACATGATCATCTTCTCAGATACTGAAAAAGCATTTGACAATATCCAACATCCTTTTATAGCTGAGTCTTCAGGTAGGGCTATTCCCAGTATTCTGAGAAAACACCAGATTTCATTTCCAAAGTTCTTGTACAACAGCAGCAATGGAAGAGGGTTCTCCTTTCTCCACATCCTCTCTAGCATGTGTTGTCACTTGAGGCTTTGATCTTAGCCATTCTGATGGGTATAAGATGGAATCTTAGAACCATTTGGATTTGCATTTCCCTTTTAATATATTTTTTTGTTCTGTAGATTTAGTATTTTCATTAGGAGGAATTTCTTTTCTGGTCTAATCTATTTGGTACTCTCTAATCCTTTTGAATGTTTAAGAGCATCTCCTTTAAGTTGGGAAATTTTCTTCTAAGATTTTTTTGAAAATATTTTCTGGACCTTGGAGCATGGAATCTTTTTTTTTTCATGGATTACTATTATTCTTAGGTTCTGTCTTTTCATGGTGTCCTTCATTTCTTGGATGTTTTGCGTCAGGAGCTTTTCCATTTTTATATTTTGAGAGATGTATTGATTTCTTCAATTGTATCTTCAACACCTGAGGTTCTCTCCTCTATCTCTTATATTCTGTTGGTGAAGCCTAGCTCTGTGGTTCCTGATGTCTTCAGCATATGCCGGTGCGGACTTCCAGATCCAGGGACCCTCTGCTCTATTAGCAGAATTTGCATCCTTCCTGTACCCTTGAGGGCAGCATCAGGATTCCTGGAACAATGTCCCAGCCTCCAAACCACAGTTCTGCTGGCCATCCTGTAGAGACCAGGTGAACAATAGAATCACATAGATTCCAGATCCAAGATGGCAGAACCCAGATGAATGTGAATCTCAGTATCACAGTGTTGGACAGGCCTTTAAGCCACAGCTCCATTCTCTTCTGTGATATGGTTGCCACCAGCACCACATTGCCCTTTGGAGTATGTGCACCTGTACCCTGCCTTTTAGGGATCCTGCACATGCATACCCTTTGACCTTCAACAAACTCACCCATGCCAGAGCCTGCACCATGCTCTCCAAGGCACTTGTATTGGAATCCCTAGCACTTACTCATCAGCCTTAGTCTTCTTCCTGAAGAGTACTTCAGACTGCAAAAACAGGCAGATCCACTCTTTGGTGCAGGTTCCCGGAAAAAACACCCAAAGCTACTGACAACCAGATGGCTTAAGGCCACCAGAAGAACTCAATCAACAGAAACCAGAATTTCATGGCTCCACCAGAAAATCCCCCAAACAATGGCTATTTTAAAGCAGCTGAAAAACAGGAAAATGACCTTAAATCTATGCTTATGCAGTTATTAGAGGCATGTAAAGATGAAACTAAAAAATCTCTTAGAAAATCACAGGCAAATAAAACCAAATAGAAGCTATCATAGACAGACAAGAAAATAAAGTTTTAAAATTCATATTAATTTAGAATGAAATATGTTTTGTTACTCTATTACATTATAAACAAAATACATTAATATCATGAAGACAGAAATTAATTGTGGAATCCTGTTTCTTTTGTTTTATTTCAGTGTGTGCATGTGAAAGTTCATGCATACAGTGCCACTGGGAACAGGTGGAGAAGAATTTACTAGAAACCGTTCTCTCTTTCCACCATATGGCTGCACAGAATTAGGCTCATGTTTTCAGGCCAAGATATAAGTTTACTTACCCATTCAGCCAATTAAGCGGTCCCTTTTTCTTCTCAAAAAATCTCTCAGTCCTTGAAGAGATTAGATAAATGATTAGACAGATTTTTAAAAAATGTATTCCTGTTAGGCTTGAGATTTGCATTTATAACCGAGTCTGCTTGTTTCTTGCTCACTAGTCAACAGGTGTCCAACACTTACTACTGTTTGTTTGTATCATATTCCAGTGTAACAACTGAGATAAGAAAAGCAAAATCTATTTCCTTTGGTTATTTGGGCTCCACCAAGGGGAGATATGATTTCAAAATAGCCTAGGGTATTATTTTGTTTAGTATTTTTTCCAGTGCTTACATTCTTTAATTCACTTGTCAAAAGTTGTGCTGCACATAGTGAGCCAGGATTAGAATTTGGTTTCTTTTTATTTTATTTTACTTTTATTAATAGTTACATTTTATTAACTCTGTATCCCAGCTATATCCCACTCCCTCATTCCCTCCCAATCCCACCCTCCCTCCCTCATCTACTCCCTGCCCCTTTCCAAGTCCACTGATAGGGGAGGACCTCCTCCCATTTTGTCTGCCCCTGGTTTATCAAGTATTTTCAAGACAGGCTGCAAAATCCTCCACTGTGGCCTAGCAGGGCTGCTCCTCACTGGCAGAGTTGAGAGGTCAAAGAGCCTGCCATTGAGTTCATGCCAGAAATAGTCCCTATTTCCCTTACTAGGGTACCCACTTGGATATTGAGCTACCATGGGCTACATCCAAGCAAAGGTTCTAGGTTATATCCACACATGGTCCTTGGTTGGAGAAACAGTTTCATATAAAACTCCTGCGCTGAGATATACTTGGTCCTTGTGGAGCTCCTATCCTCTCCATGTCATATTAACTCCCCCTTCTTTCATATAATTCCCTGCATTCTGCCTAAGGTTTGGTTATAAGCCTTAGTTTCTGCTTTGATACACTGCTAGGTATTAGAGCCCAGAGTTCAGGGACTTGGTTGCTGTACCAAAAATGTTGTTCTGCAGCTCAGAAGCAGCATCCTCCTGGTGCCGCCGTCTTCATACTACACAGCAATTAAAAATGAGGAAATCATGAAATTCACAGGCAAATGGTGGGATCTGGAAACGATCATCCTGAGTGAAGTATCCCAAAAGCAGAAAGAAACATATGCTATATACTCACTTATATAGACCTGTAGGATAGGATGGACATGCTGAAATCTATACACCTAGGGAAGATAAACAAGAAGGAGGACCCAGGGTGGGATGATCAATGCTCGCTTAGGTGGACAAATGGGATGGATATTGAATGTAGGAGAAAACAAGCAACAGGACAGGAGCCTAGCAAAAAAGGCCTCTGAAAGACTCTATATAGCAATGTATCAAAGCAGATATTAAGACTCACAACCAAGCCTTGGACAGAGGGCAGGCAATGATATGAAAATGGGGGGAGTTAGTAAGACTTGGGGAAAACAAGAGCTCCATAAAGACCAAATAGATCAAGGCACAATGGTCTTTTATGAGACTGTTTCTCCAACCAAGGACCATTTATGGATATAAAGTAGAACCCCTGCTCAGAGGTGGCTCAGTATCCAACTGGGCAACCTAGTAAGGGGAACAGGAACTATTTCTGTCTTGAACTCAATGGCTGGCTCTTCAAGCCTCCCCCATACAAACCCAGGAAGAACAGCCTTGGTAGATCCCAGAAGAGGACATTGCAGCCAGCCCTGAATAGACATGATAAGCAAGGGTCAGATGGAAGGGAATGATGTCCTCTCCCATCAGTGGACTTGGAGGGGGGCAAGGAGTAGATGAGGAAGGGATGGGGAAAGTGGGAGTGATTGAGGGAGGGGGCTACTCCTGGGATACAAAGTATCTAACCCATGATTAATATAAAAATAAATTACAATTAAAAACCCAACACATATGCTGATTAGTTAACAAAATAAGATCACAGGTTGTTGTATTTTCCTAAGAGCAATGGTTAATAACTGACTAATTCAGTGTTTACAGAGAGATTGTAGAAAATAAGTACTGTGGATAGTAAGAATTTGCTGTGAAAATAGGATGACAAAAATTTTATGAACATCTGACAAACTATCCATGACAATATTTAGAAGCATATGATTTTAGTTAAATTTTTTCTTGTACTCAAAGTAAAAAGATCAAATCAAAAGAGTCTCAGAGATGGAGAAGAAAATACAAAACAAAAATATGTCTCTAGGGAAACAAGGAGAAGAGGAAAAGAGGTTCAGATTCATCCAACTCTGCAAATAATCTTGGAAAACAGTCCTGAGTTTTCCACTTCAACAAAACTCCTTGAAAGTTTCCGAAAGAGCATTCTGCTCTCCCAGGATTAATTGTAAGCTTAATATAGGCTATAATATCATGAAATTAGAAATATTTCATTCTGTACAAAAATACATTTATTTTTCACTAGAGTATTTTTCTTTCATATTTTATAAATAGTAACTCAAGATGTCAGTAATAGAAGTCATTTAGTGCCTGATATCAAATTGAACGGTGTGTTCTGTAGATTCATTATTCGTGTCTGTTGAGAGGCATATAGTCACTTATAAATGGATATTAGCTGTTGACTAAATGATAAGCAAGCTACAATCTGTAACTCAGAGAGGTTATATAAAGAGGAGGGATGCAGTTTGGGATGCATTGATATCTCTGGGAAAGGTAAGTAGAATACATTTTGCAGGTGTACTTGGAGCTGCTTGGGATGGGTGTGAGAGAGATCGGGTTGAGAGCAGAGATAGGATGGAGGGAGAGAGTGCAAGGAGAGATGGCTGAATTGGGGTGGCATTTGGGAAGCAAATGAAAGTACAGTAGAAACTTCCTGGACTCTCATCAGGATGATTTTACTAAGGACTCCTAGTAAGTAATTGGGTATACAGATGGATTCTGAGCTGGCCACATCTAGTAGTCAGAAAAGTCTCCTAGTGACAGGACAAGGTTGCATTGGGAATCTGAGAAAAGTAGGAAAATGGGAAAGTGTGATCAGAATGTTTGTGTCAGTGAAGAATCTCTTTTAATTAAATACATTATAAATTATTAATTAATTTTATGTAGTTTGGATCCAGTGATTAGAATAGATACATATATCTACAAAAAGACAAACTTTAATGTGAGAATACTATCTTTTGTCCAGGTTAGTCCATTAGGAATGTTATTTAAGGCA
The DNA here is from genome assembly GCA_028658305.1 of Pachyuromys duprasi. Taxonomy (NCBI): domain Eukaryota; kingdom Metazoa; phylum Chordata; class Mammalia; order Rodentia; family Muridae; genus Pachyuromys; species Pachyuromys duprasi. The sequence goes on along the minus strand of JAQQSO010004761.1, from coordinate 1,713 downwards.
TGATCTGTTATACAAAGAGATAACTAACCAATGTGTGATGCTTAAAGCTGCTCTAAGTCCCCATGTATTAATTATAAATATTAATATGCTTCAGGAGTCTTATTATGTTTCTTCATAAAGCAAATGGAAAAGAAAATCGAAATATCCTGAAGATTACAATAATCTGCAGAAAGAACTCTTATGTTTTTTAATGACAGAATTTATTATCTCACCATTTTCATTCCTTTAAAACATGAATTGTCTGTTCAAATTATTAGAGATGATTTCTCTTGCAGCTCTAGTTACAGAGAAAATAATGACTCAATATATAAATCTTGAGTTTCAAAGGAAAGGTAGTAAAAAAAATACAAAGGAAAGGTAGTGTTTGATGCAAAATTAAAAATTAAAAAAAAAAGGTATTGTCATCCTCTGTGGACTGGCAAGGCTGCACACTCCACAGGGAGGTGATCAGACAGCCTACAACTGAGTTCATGACAGAGAAAGTCCCTGCTCCCCTTACTAGGGACGCCACTTCAAGACTGAGTTTAAGGGTTACATCTGAGCTGGAGTTTTAGGTTTTCTCCATACATTGTTTTTGCTTGGGGTATCATTCTTTTCAGGGTCCCAAGGGCACAGTTTTTATGGCTCTATTTGTTTCCCTTTGGACCTCCTGTCCCCTCCATGTCTTTTTGTCTCCCCCTTCTTTCCTAAGATACCCTGAATTCTGCCCAAAGTTTGACTATGATTCTCAGCCTCTGCTTTGATACTTCCATCAATAGGGTCTTTCATCTTCCCTATGGTTCTCCTTGTTGTTTAGCTTCTTTAGGTATATATTTTAGTATGTTTATCCTAATTATGTGTGCAACCAGTCCTGATGAGACCTGATAGGCTTGGGCCAAATAGAAAGGGAGGAGGACCACCCTTACCAGTGTATTAGGGGAGGGGAAAAGGGGGAGTAAGGGACTGAGGTTGGGATTGGGAGGAGATGAGGGAGATTGAATTGAATTGAATAAATGATTTTTAAAAGATGAAAAACTTAGTATCTACACAACATATGTGGTTGTTCCAAAGAGCTATATGATCTTCAGAAAAGCATTCCCCTACTGAGCTTCCTTCTTTACCTTTGAAATTTACGTAGAGCTCAAAATTTGATGGCATGACAAAACAAACACCTGAGCAATAGTTTGAATAAAATAAGATGCCATATCATTAAAAAATTAAAGAGTAGGAATCAGGACTAGAATGCATTATAAAATTTAAAAAAATATTTGAAGAGTTTGAGAACAGTATTTGTCCACAAGAGAAAAAGCTGTTAGCTATTTATTCTACACTGGGGGTGGACTAATTCTTCCTTAGGCCACATTCAGATTTTTATTCTGTAGTTGTATGGAAAGCTTTATTGAGACACATGCATGTTTATTCATTTAGGCATTGCTGAAAGATTATTTAGCACACAAAGGCAAATATTTAATATAGAAAATTTTAATGGAGTTGTTTATTGATATTCTCTACACCAAAATTTTGTACCAAATTTGACAGGATTTGATATATTCTGCTTTGCTTGCTTAGCATTGGTAGATGTTTTCCACATTTTTATAATATTCTGTGAACCTCAAAAACATCATATCAGTTTGATTACAACTGAAGGTTTTTTTCAGTTTTTCACCTATAAGATTATTTACGGAGATCCAAGATGGCTGCCACGAGAGAACACTGTGTCTGAGGAGTAGGAGA